>CM055896.1:38519138-38730101 GCA_029582155.1 Panopea generosa
TTTCCAATATATCATGCCTATATATACTCATTGACCCGTGTTGCCAAAATGACATCTATTTAAACATGTCAAAATAATATGTTGAAAAGGGGTTTCCTAACTTGGGCTACGCGCCAAGGTAAGACTAAAATAGATTTCCCGCTTAAAATGGCAACATATGTTGTGACGTTTTAAATGAGTCACGGGATTTCATTTTGATTTCAATTTCATCCTTCATACATATTTACTCATTGTAAAATTTGTTTCATCTTAGAACGAGTTCAAATAATGATACGAAAATGGTAAAGTAGTATTTAAATACGGTCTATATTTAGAATGGAGATTTCGTTTCAAGTTCACTCCGACTGAAACATTGATTTTATCTCGTTTTGGTGGATTTGATATACCTAACCATTCGGATTTTATTTATTTATGAAAATGAGATGCTTTTTATCCATTTTAAAATAATTTTATTTTTTAAGACATTTATAGCATTTTTTCCGTGATATACTCCTTTTAAAATGTAATGAGCTTGAGTAAAGTAGAGAAATTGAATTTTTTGAGTTGAGAAAAATGTCACTTTGAGATGTTGCGTGAAACCGGCGCTAGAGAACCAGCTATTGGAACGAATACACGTAATACGAAACGTAGTTCAGTATCAGTAGTTAAACATTAAGATGAATTTAAGAAATTCTTTTACACATGTACTTAACTTAAGTACCTCTATGTGAGAATTACATTTAACCTATAGCAAAGATCATATCTGTGTCATATTCACGTGTATTCGTTTCAATGTTTCCATATTCATAAACGTATACTTGAATACTTAAATCCGAGAAAAGCGGCCAGGTGATCATGATTTTAGACTGGTTCCTGTAAAATTGCATATGATGTCATTGATTTTATCAGT
Source organism: Panopea generosa (assembly GCA_029582155.1). Lineage (NCBI taxonomy): Eukaryota > Metazoa > Mollusca > Bivalvia > Adapedonta > Hiatellidae > Panopea > Panopea generosa. The sequence continues at coordinate 38,520,028 of CM055896.1, forward strand.
CGTGAAATATCGGGTATTTCCGTATCCTCCGTATAATACACCTCGTGTATAGCTCTAGAATACACCAACGATATTCGCCTGTGTTACAAGTCTGTGTTCATTCGCGTGAAAGTAACAAATTATGTATCCGTCATCAAGTTGAATATATCGATATTTTTATTTATAAACTCGACATGGGTAATGTTTATAGAGAAACTTAAAATATCAGTCTTGATTAACCAACGTTTATATTTACAACGTACATATATAACATGGCATAATGCCCCCGCCATTTTATTTTATCATGTGACTGAAAGTTGTTCCTAAATGGCGCCTTATTATGTCAGAGGTCTATTGCGTAGCATAAAGGCCAAGATGATCAGATTGTGATTTTATACTAAATAAATAACCAGTCAAATATTTGTGAAACAGAAACCTTGTTCTTCTATATCATTGCCTGCTGTCCAGACATACATCTCAAGTTACAGGCACCAAACAAGGAAAAAAATCAAACCCGGCTTCTATTTCACCAAAATAAGCTTAACATTTTAACTTAATTTTGACTGGTTAGGTAATTATTATTTAATCTTTTTTTTTCTAGAGCAAGTCTAAAATCACGATCACTTGAATGCTTTTCTTTGGTTATAGGCCTGTATATATATACTTAAATGTTGTTGAAACAGAAGCCAGGTCGCATATTAACAAAACATTTCAATTTCAGTATGTATCCAGACTGACAGTCGTAATTCAAAGCTGTTTACGGTAAAAAAAAAAAAAAAAAGTAAACTTTTTTTGGTATTTAAAATGACAAAACCTGCGCATATTGACGTAACAAATGACAGCGAAATTAAAACTGTTCAGAAATAATAGTTTTTATTTATTATTATTATTCATGATATGACATAAGACACGAGGCGTTTTATTGACTTACACTTTATACAGTTTCTCGTCATCATATGCATATTTAATTCATCAATATAAAATATTTCATTACATGACAGGCATGATATTTACTATAAATTGATAACTAATGACAAGTAGAGAAGTTCTTGAGTGCATATTCATGTTGGCATGCTGTGTGCAGCGCTCCAGATAAGCTTTTCTTCAAATCAGTATTTTACCGCTTAAATAAGTTTACAATGCTTATTCGACGCCAACAGGAAGGAAGATTCCAGGTTCACTCTACATGTACAAAAACAACAAATTAACATACAGATTAAAAAAAAATTACACCAACAAATGAATATGCAGAATGAACCTAGAACCTTGATACCTGCAGATCTGCAGAGTTTCAGCAAATTCTATCGTATTACTCAAATCGCGCGTCTTACGACATGCATGAGCCACAGTGGTCCTATTCTTGCCATCACTCATATGGCTCCCTGGAACCACACAGGGGTTGATAATTTAACCACAATAGTGAACATGACAAAAAATGATAAAATGAACATGACATACATTCAGAGGATTCCTACCCCTCTGCAGAGATCGGCATTGATTCTATTCTTAGCCGGAACCACACGGGCTTGCTTTTAATGAGATTGGCATGTGAAGCATTGGAAGTATGAAGGATTTTGAAATCTTTAAATAAAGCATTGTTCGTGAGGCCTTGTATATGGTTATGAGAGAATATAAATATATTAATTATCATGGATGACGTATGGAATTTTAGATATTTATTTAAAGTTGAATTATTTACGAAATTCATTTATAAATAATAAAGCCCAACCTCTTATAAAAAAGCTTAATGAAATATAAACTACAGATGTACAGGTGCTTCTTGTTGAGATACAAATATTTAAAAAAAAACATATTTACAAATTGTTTCATAAAACATATCACGTGATTAATATATTGAATGTAAGTTATGATATATGTATGTATATAAAAAGAAACATTATATGTCACAAATAAAGAGATATGGAAACTTGATATTTCTCTTGAATCTTAAATAAGATTTGTTTATTCATTGGAAAGAAAATATTTAATTAATGCCATAAGAAGTGTAATATTGATTTGTTTTAAGTGAAACAAGTTTTAGATGAGTTTTAAAGAGGACTTCGATAATTCCTTTGTGTCAATTTAAAATGGAAATTACCATGGCTGGTTTAGCTTGTTCTGAATATTCAACTGAATTAAACATGGCAGTTGGAAATATCTATACGAGTTTTTTTTTTATATTAAATATTCAGTTTAAAAATTTGATTTTGACACACGCTTTCTGTTTAAAACCATTGCGCACAGTTTTTATAAACATTTAAAATAATATTTATATCAAACTTATTTAACATTTAACTATGATTTTAAATATTTGAGATTAAAAATTCTAAAACAATTCATGCAGAGGACAAGCGCCTGTTAACCATAAAAACAAGTCGATCACTTCACACATACGTACACATGCACATACATACCTGGAATGAAATACATGAGTTTCGTTTAAAACACACACACACTGAACAAATATTAAATCCTATTGTGTGTGTTTTTTTATATTTCTAAAACGTTTGGTTTAATTTTAAACTTAAAATCCCGAGCGATGTCCCCACATACAGTTAATGTAATAATGCGATGAAATGTCAGTTTATGAGAAGTTTGAGAACAATAGCCGGTAAGTGACAATCGTGCATTTATAATTAGAATAAAAGTAACATTATTCATACAGCTGTGATGGACAGGTAAGTGAGATTTATTGCCAGATGCCTCATAAAATACTAAACATGCATACATTCAAATTTCATACGTTACATAACCTAAATAAATGCATTACGATATATGTTTTGCTATCATTGACTGGTCTTATATGGCCAAATGAAGCAACACTAGTGGAAGAGAGCAAGGGTTTAGCATAGTCTTAATATGCGGATGAGCGTATAGGTTTAGTCGTGATTTTAGGGAATGATCGAACACGCACCTAATGCATATATTTGTTATTTGAACATGCATCTCTATTTGGGTATCATGTTCATTTATCAGTCCCTTGTGTGGTTCCATGGTGTTTCATGCGTGATGGCAAGAGAGAGAGAGAGAGAGAGAGAGAGAGAGAGAGAGAGAGAGAGAGAGAGAGAGATGAGAGTGAGGGAGGGAGAGAGCGAGAGCGATAGAGAGAGGGGGAGTTAAATGCATTAATCCAAAAATAATTTACAAAATCATTTACCCAAAGTAGGTATATTTGTCTTAATCGTTAATGATACATCAGTGACTTAATAACATGTGGGCGGGTCACTGGTTACAAGGAGAACTCATACTGGTGAGATATCTTACATATTTATTCAGGAATGTAAAGCACGTGCATAGTGTGCACTTCAGTACTATATTCACAATACCTACTTTCTCGAAAAACAGCAAACTTTGTGACCTATGGACATTGACGAGAGGCCCGATTGCGTATGTGAAAGAGAGGTAAATATAACAGGGGAAACCAAACAGTCAACATAAAAAACGGTAAAAAATATAAATAATGCATGGATATAAAAAAGTTGGACCTAAAATGGAAGAGCGGTAGCCATTGTTATATGCCCCAACCTCGTACGCCCCACGGCCCTGAGCCACAACGATGTAATGGAACATTATGAACGGTGATTATACATAGATGTTTGGGCAGGGTCTAAGATAATAACATTCCCGTGTATCCCTTTAATGGTTTGGTTTCCCTCAGATTATCTTCAACGTTTGCCTGGCTATGTGTTTTAGAAAAGCAAGCGTCGAAGAAAATCCGCACTGGAATATGACTGCAACATCAGAATCTGTATGATCAGTGGCCTACATGTTTATGATCAACAAAATACTTGATAACAATAACATAGCATGGGCGTAGACACGCGACATTACCGCACAATTAATTAAACAACTTTTTTTTTTCATTTTTTAGCTAATTTTCAAACTTTTTTTTTTACATTTATTTTGTATAGCGCCCCGATAACTTCATACTTCGCATTTTTATTGTTTTAAAGTTATCTTAAATAATACATTAATTTTGCATGCCGCACCAGTAAGGTTCCACTTAATTATCAGCTGCACCGATATCAAAACGTGTCGATCTCAGTTCTAACCCTTTATTATACAACCACTTAATAACATATTCAGAAAGCATTAATCAACCAGAAGGACATGAACGTCGATGTTATAAAGACAATATCTTGTTATTTGAAAAATAATCGCAATTTCAATCGCACATTCTCAACCACTTCCGCCATCATTTGATATTGCAGACATCGTCGAAGAATTCCAAATGACAAATTGTTACGGTCGAAGGGAAATAATCTATTTCTATTAGTATATTCTCCCTTTGACCGTTACAGAAATTAAATCGAGATGTAATGGAATATTCATTTTTATGCTCACTTTTCAGCTGCCGCATGCCTGCCTGTCTGTCTGTCTGTCTGTCTGTCTGTCTGTCTGTCTGTCTGTCTGTCTGTCTGTCTGTCTGTCTGTCTGTCTGTCTGTCTGTCTGTCTGTCTGTCTGTCTGTCTGTCTGTCTGTCTGTCTGTCTGTCTGTCTGTCCCGAGGAGGTGGATGTACGTGCATCCGCACACACGAATGGTTAGTTTGGTTAGTTAAGTGTCTTGGGTCTGTCCGTCCAAATTCGTTTCTGGAATTTGTATGTAAAAGTGCAAAAAGAAAGAACCATAACTCCATTTTAAATCTATATCTTATTGTTCTGGGTATGTCCTCAAAAGTATCGAAGAGAATGCAATGAGGTTTGGAACATTGATAGAGTGTGATGTGTCAAATCTCTGTCTTGAATAATAACATAATTATCACCCTTTTGTATCTTATTTTGTTATTCCGGAGTATATCTTCCACAATATGAAAATAGCGGTGACTAGAACAAGAAAGACACCTGATAACCGAAATATACATGAAGACACCCAAAGACTTCCCAACACACCACCCAAAGGATGCCTATCACAAAGACTTCCCACACACCACCCCCAGGATGCCTCTCACAAAGACTTCCCACTCCAACCCCCAGGATGCCTCTCACAAAGACTTCCCACACACCGCCCCCCAAGATGCCTCTCGCAAAGACTTCCCACACACCACCCCCAGGTTGCCTCTCACAAAGACTTCCCACACACCACCCCAATGATGCCTCTCACAAAGATTTCCCACACACCACCCCCAAGATGCCTCTCATAAAGACTTCCCACACACCACCCCCAGGATGCCTCTCACAAAGACGTCCCACACACCACCCCCATGATGCCACTCACAAAGATTTCCCACACACCACCCCAAGATGCCTCTCACAAAGACTTCCCACACACCACCCCAAGGATGTCTCTCACAAAGACTTCCCACAAACCACCCCCAGGATGCCTCTCACAAATACTTCCCACACACCACCTCAAAGATGCCTCTCACAAAGACTTCCCACACACCACCCCCAGGATGCCTCTCACAAACACTTCCCACACACCACCCCCAAGATGCCTCTCACAAAACTTCCCACCCCCACCCCCAGGATGCCTCTCACAAATACTTCCCACACACCACCCCCAGGATGCCTCTCACAAAGACTTCCCACACAACCACCACCAGGATGCCTCTCACAAAGACTTCCCACACACCACCCCCAGGATGCCTCTCACAAAGACTTCCCCCCCCCACCCCAAGATGCCTCTCACAAAGACTTTCCACACACCATCCCAAGGATGCCTCTCAAAAGACCCCCCCCCCCCCACCCCAGGATGCCTCTCACAAAGACTTCCCACACCCACCCCCAAGATGCCTCTCACAAAGACTTCCCACACACCACCCCCAGGATGCCTCTCACAAAGACTTCCCACACACCACCCCCAGGATGCCTCTCACAAAGACTTCCCACACACCACCACCAGGATGCCTCTCACAAAGACTTCCCACACACCCACCCCAGGATGCCTCTCACAAAGACTCCCCCCAACCCCAAGATGCCTCTCACAAAGACTTCCACACACCACCCCCAGGATGCCTCTCACACAAGAACTTCCCACACACCACCCCCCAGGATGCCTCTCACAAAGACTTCCCCCCACACCCCCAGGATGCCTCTCACAAAGACTTCCCACACACCACCCCAGGATGCTCTGACAAAGACTTCCCAACCCCACCCCCAGGATGCCTCTCATAAAGACTTCCCAACCCACCCCCAGGATGCCTCTACAAAGACTTCCCAAACCCACCCCCAGGATGCCTCTCACAAAGACTTCCCACACACTACCCCCAAGATGCCTCTCACAAAGACTAGACTCCCCCCCACCCCCAGGATGCCTCTCACAAAGACTTTCCACACACCATCCCCAGGATGCCTCTCACAAAGACCCCCCCCACCCCAGGATGCCTCTCACAAAGACTTCCCACACACCACCCCAGGATGCCTCTCACAAAGACTTCCCACACACCACCACCAAGATGCCTCTCACGAAGACTTCCCACACACCATCCCCAGGATACCTCTTACAAAGACTTCCCACCCCCACCCCCAGGATGCCTCTCACAAAGACTTCCCACACCCCCCCAAGATGCCTCTCACAAAGACTTCCCACACACCAACCCCAGGATGCCTCTCACAAAGACTTCCCACCCCCACCCCCAGGATGCCTCTCACAAAGCACTTCCCACACACCACCCCCAGGATGCCTCTCACAAAGACTTCCCACACACCACCCCAAAGATGCCTCTCACAAAGACTTCCCACCCCCACCCCCAGGATGCCTCTCTCCCAAATAATTGAAGGGCTCATCATATTTTCTGACCTGTCACATAATTTCATTTAGATTTAAATTTGATCTGTTTGAAAAAGAAAAAAAAAATAGGCATGGGAGAGGGTGGGTGGGTTTTGGGTGTGTGAGGGATCTTCGGGTAACAAAGTTGACATGGTGCAGAGTATCTAATTCAATACAACCAAAACAAAACAAAAATGGTTGTGGGTGGGGGGTCTTGGTTGGGCTCAAGCAGGTAGCCTTGTAGATATGGGACAATGAGGCTGGTATATTCCAACAATGATACCAATATGTGATCTATACATCAATCTGGATACATTTACATGTACAATAATTCATATAAATATCCAATCACAGTTTTGGGCTTCATAGTAAATAAGATACTGAGCCCAAAAGTTGTAATGTTCTATAAATATGATTATTGGTACACATTAATAAAAAAAAAAAAAAAAATATTCAGATGAAAATTAATATAAGACATAAGAATTACTTTAACATAGAGTTATGAGCACAATTTCTCCTCTTTACACCGATATTTCGCCTTGAACTAGAAAATAGCAGCCCTTGTATGATACCAAATGCCTCAAAGTATAAACATACACCTTTGTGCCAAGTTACATTCACATAACTGTAAGCATGCACAGTAAATCACAACTGGCACCAAAACCTTAACACAGAGTTTAAAGATAATGACCTTTTCAACCCTGCAATATGACCTTGACTTTCAAGTTAGGAGCCCAATATGTTTCATACTGCCTCAGATTATAAGCATGCACACACATGCCAGGTTCTATCCATATAACTGCCAGCAATGTACACCTGTTAACATATTGCACCAAAATTTAAATGCAGAGCTTAAAGGCAAATGTGACCTTTTCACCCAGCAATATGACCTTGACTTTGAAGTTAAGACCCTGATATCTTACATACTGCCTCAGAGTATAAGCATGCACACTTATGCAAATTTACATTCATATATTAACTGCAAGCACTTGCGCCAAAACTTTAACGCAGATTGGACTCGGACTTGGACTCGGACGCCGGAGTGAGTACAAAAACTCCCCTTTTCCTCGAATAGTCGATTTAAAAATTGTTTCATCTCAGAAAAAGTCTGAATGACAATATGAAGGTCCTCAAGCAGTGTTTTTTTTCGACCATTTTTAAAGCCATTATTGGGTCATATTCCCAATAGCAAATAGTATCTTTTTTTCTGAATTGAGTATGACATTGATTCTTTAATTAAATGGCCAGAGAAGCAAGTGTACACATTTTTATGAAGTTAAACATTTATTTATTTATATTCAATGCAATGGTTTCCCAATGTTAACGAAAATGCCGCTAAAATTCCCAATTCCTAGGGTAAGGGTCATCTTCCCAAAGTGGTGAAAAAAAACACTGTCAAGCGTTGAAGTCACTTACTTTTACGATGAGGATTTCGTTTCAAGCTTACCACTCTAATTTAAATACAGATTTTGTCACGTTTTGGTGGATTTGACAAACCAAACCATCCTGATTTCATTTATTAATGGTAACGCTTTTTATCCAATTTTAAAATAATTTTTTTTCTTTTAAGACATTTCTAGTTTTTCCCTCCTGATATACCACCTTTAAAATGAAACTTATTTAGTTATTTCACCAGTGTAATGTTTTAGAAATGGTCACAAACTTTCTTATTTACAAGTAAGTAGCTACAAAAATGTTCCATTAACTATATTTAATTACGGCAGAGACATATAGACACTAATTACAGATACATAATAAGTACTCAATTTATTGACTCTTGTCGATACGGATGACTGCAGCGGTGGCCTAGTGGTAGAACATTCACTTCACATGCAGAAGGTCGCAGGTTCGATCCTCTGCAGGGTCATACCATACACTTTAAATGCATAGTAACACCATTAGGAAAAGGAAGTGCTTCCGTGGGATAGTCGCGTAATGGTGGTTATAAATAATCCTTGTTTCTTCTTCTTTAAAAATGCATTTTCCTTATTTTGAGGCTCATTTTTATATTTGAATGGCATTATTGATGTATTTTAAACAATTTGAAAGCATGGTCATGTTTGAATTGTGAATTTAGAAAAAAAATTGATGCTTGGAAATGGGGTATGAATACATGATTTTGGAAGTCTACTTTCACTTTGTCAACAGTGTACACACTGAGAGCAGAAAAAAATCTCTTATAGTCACCTTACAGGGTCCCTATATATCCCAGTCCCTTGATTTTCAGAATCTTCAATACCTTGCTGATGTAAGGATAATTTATATCATGTATGAACAAGTTTGACAGAAAGGTTATTGAGAGGAAGATTTTTGAAAATTCCCCATTTTAACCATATTGCCAAATTTCACAATTTCAATCCTTTTATTGTCCTTTGGGCCTTTCTGGAAATTCCATTTTGCTTGTTGAACCAAATCTAATTTGCTAAGACTAGATAATGCTTCAGATATGAAACTATAAATTAGTATTAATCAAATGGATAAGAAAATGGGATTTTTTCATTTTCCCATAATATTCATATACAAAACTCAAAGGTAACTATATTATACCCTAGCCCCTGGATTAGCAAAAGCTTCAACCCACATAGACAATAATTATATCAATTATGAACATACAGTGTATTTGACTGACTGTCAATTGAGAACAAAATTTATGAAAATTCCCAATTTTAACCATATTTCTCCCCCACCACCACCCAGCACCTTGATTTGCAGAATCATCAATCCCTTGCTGATGTACGAATGATTTATATCATATATGAACAAGTTTGAAAGAAAGGTTACTGAAAGGAAGATTTATGAAATTCCAAATTTTAACCATATGCTATGACTAGTAGATAATTCAGATCTCAAACTGAATAATAATTCTGACCAAATGGATGGAAAGATATGAACAAATATGAACAAATTTGACTGATTGGTTGTTGAGAAAAAGATTTTTTGAAAATTTTCAATTTTAACCATTTTGTGACCCACCTGGCCCCCTTTGGAAAGTTAATCCTTCTTCTTGAACAAAATCTTATTTGTTATGACTATAAGAAGATGCATCAGAACTCGAACTGAATAAAATAAAATTCTTATCTTCATTCAAACCCCTACACATAGGGATAATTCATGCTAGATATGAACAAATTTACTGACCGGTCCTTAAGAAAACGATTTTTGTAATTCCCAGTTTTTACCCTTTTTTGGACCCGTCTGACCCTTTAAATCAGTGACCTAGTCATTTATAGAGATCTGAACCTAGTTGACCAAACAATGCTTCTGTGAAAATATAGGCAAAATCAGTTCCATCTTAAAAAAAAAAAGTTTATTATAATGGCATGACTTGTGTCCTCTAATTGAACCATCAGGCCAGAGTCATTTTTAACCCCAGGGACACCATTTGTACAAATCTAATTGAACTAGTTGGTTATCATTACTACATAAATATTTTCAAAATCTGTTGGGCAGTTCACGATATTAAAAATATTTTTTAAGTTTTTGACTATTTTTAGTATTGGTGGCCATCTTGAATTTCAGATCGAAAAAAATCTTCTCTATAGTTTCCTATGCAATAGAAACATCCATGTGAAGTTTGAGTTTAATTGGCGGAGTGATTTCAGAGAAAGTGCTGCTAATGGACGATAGACGATAGACAATGCACCATCGCATAAACCCTTCAGGCCTTTGGCCAGTAGAGCTAAGATTCACCCACAAAAAAGACAAAAGAAAAAAACATTTGAAACCTGTTTAATAATTTTCTTCCCCCCACACCCCCTACGCTAATTGTCTACTTTAGTAGTGCTTAAAAACTCTTTGGAGGTGAAATAACAACAAAACATTTGAATGTTTACATTACACATATTTTATTATTCATATCAAATTAATATTTTATAACTTATTTACTGTATACTAAAAGCAAGAGGACAATATATTGCTCACTTGTCACATGAAGACAGTTAATAAAGTGATATTGGGTAATTTAAAGGATACATTTCAAGACATTTTTATTACATCAGTCTTATTATTATTACAGTATTAAGCAACTACTGTGTAAGTTTGGTGAAGATCCAGTCCAGTATGAAGGTGCTAGAGATAACACAACTTCAATTCAGGCAATTTTTGCTGATTAAAGAACCATCACTCTGACATTAATTATCCAAGTTGGCTGGTTCAAGAGTTCATTTGATACATTATGGTGAATTAACTACTATGTAAGTTTGGTGAGGATCCAATCAAAACTGCCGGTACCAAGAGAAATATTTGATGATCCAACACTCATAATTTCAACATTAATATTTCTATTTGGCCATTTCAAGACCATGTCTAAGATATTATAGTTATATAAATATGTGTAAGTTTGATGAGGATCCAGTGAAAACTGAGAGTGGTAGAGTGCACAGAAGGTCAACTAGTGCAATTTTTCACACATTCAAGGGCTTAATTTTAACATTAATTATAAAATTTTACGAGTTCAAGACCTTGTCCAAGATATGGTTATGTAACTACTGTGTAAGTTTTGTGAAGATACAATGATAAAATGCAGGTGCCACAGTGCACAGTTTAAAAAGTTTACGGACATATGTATGGACAAACGATGGAAACATGGTGATCAGAACAGCCAATCTCCAGTTTTACTTAGGTTAGCTAACAAATCACTGACAAAAAATGATAAAATGGACAAAACACCCACCTGGAGTATTCTTGTCCTACTACAAAGATTGACAGTAAACTGACTATAGTAAATACAAATATTATGTCAGATGCCACCTTACCCTACCTCTATACTTGACAGGTCTTATGTCTGCAGTAGTTACAAGATCATACTGACTAATGTGAACATGGTCACATCAGTGAATACTGTACACAATTCACTAACCTGAATATTGTCACATCAGTGAATACTGTATTCAATTCACTAACCTGAACATTGTCACATTAGTGAATACTGTATGCAATTCACTAACCTGAACATTGTCACATCAGTGAATACTGTATTCAATTCACTAACCTGAACATTGTCACATCAGTGAATACTGTATGCAATTCACTAACCTGAACATGGTCAGATCAGTGAATACTGTACACTATTAACTAATGGCTAATCTGAACACAGACAGATCAGTGAATACTGTACACACTGACTAACCTGAACATGGTCAGATCAGTGAATACTGTACACACGTCTAATCTAAACATGGACAGATAAGTGAATACTGTACACAGATGACTAATCTGAACACAGAAAGATTAATGAATACTGTACACAAATTACTTATCTGAACACAGACAAATCAATAAATACTGTACACTTGTTAAGTTAACAAGAGCAAAATGAAACTTTGTTCACCAAATACCACGCACCACACACATTTATTGATATTTACTTTTTTAATCTCTTTCGATGTAAAGTTTTGTTTATATTGGCTCTGCTTATGCATTAATAGAACTTATCTGTATAAGACTCAAATACCCTTTAAACTTTCTTTTTAAACTAAAAAGCATAAAGTTTACAATACAAATTCATTTCCTGCAAAATTATCATTTACATCATACACACATGCATATTCATTATCTGTAGATTTATCATGTACATGTACTTCTCATACACACATGCATATTCATTATCTGTAGATTTATCATGTACATGTACTTCTCATACACACATGCATATTCATTATCTGTAGATTTATCATGTACATGTACTTCTCATACATACATGCACAATTACTATCTGTAGATTTATCAATTATATCATACACACAAGCTCATTTATTATCTGTAAATTTATCATTTAAATCATACACACACGCACATTCATTTTCTGTAGATTTATCATGTACATCACACACACACACACACGCACGCACGCACGCACGCACGCACGCACGCACGCACGCACGCACGCACGCACGCACGCACGCACGCACGCACGCACGCACGCACGCACGCACGCACGCACGCACACACACACGCACACACACACACACACTTAATTACACTCCCAACTGAACAATTACATTATTATAAACAAACAGGCAATACTACATCAATTACGAAGATTAAACACATTCATAAACAACAGTAAGTTAAATACATTTACAAACATTTGTCATAAGTGTAAATACATTCACAAACATTTGTCATAAGTGTAAATACATTCACAAACATTTGTCATCAGTGTAAATACATTCATAAACATTTGTCATAAGTGTAAATACATTTACAAACATTTGTCATAAGTGTAAATACATTCACAAACATTTGTCATAAGTGTAAATATATTCATAAACATTTGTCATAAGTGTAAATACATTCATAAACATTTGTCATAAGTGTAAATACATTCATTCACAAACATCTGTCATAAGTGTAAATACATTCATAAACATTTATCATCAGTTTCAACACATTCACACACACATCTATTAAGTGTAAATACATTCATTAACATTCATTTGTATATAAGTAACATAGTCATAAACATTTACTTAATCTAAAGTTCAAATTCAGTTAAAACAATTATAACTAACAAACACATTCATTATTATTCATCATTAAAACATTTACTTACATTGTTATTTCCTTTTCACATTGTTGACAATATGTTAAAAAAAAGGTTTTTGACTCTGTTATTTTTCTGTTAATGTCAATGTGCAGTAGAATATGGTCGTAAACATCATATCTCAAAACAATTTGGTGGTAAACTTCATAATGGTCTTATGCATTGGTTGGTACCGATCTTACATCTAAAGACACCTATCAATATAAGGAGCCTTTCACATCTAAAGACACATAAACAAATATCAATATAAGGAGCCTTTCACATCTAAAGACACATAAACAAATATCAATATTAGGAGCCTTTCATATCTAAAGACACATAAACAAATATCAATATTAGGAGCCTTTCATATCTAAAGACACATAAACAAATATCAATATTAGGAGCCTTTCACATCTAAAGACATGTGACCATGTATCAATATTAGGAGCCTTTCACATCTAAAGACATGTGACCATGTATCAATATCAGGAGCCTTTCACATCTAAAGACACGTGAACAGGTATCAATATTAGGAGCATTTCACATCTAAAGACATGTGAACAGGTATCAATATTAGGAGCCTTTCACATCTAAGACATGTGAACCATATCAATATAAGGAGCCTTTCACATCTAAAGACACGTGAACATGTATCAATATTAGGAGCATTTCACATCTAAAGACACATGAACACATATCAATATAAGCAGCCTTTCACATCTAAAGACACGTAAACACGTATCAATATAAGGAACCTTTCACATCTAAATACACGTGAACACGTATCAATATTAGGAGCCTTTCACATCTAAAGATATGTGAACACATATCAATATTAGGAGCCATTCACATCTAAAGACATGTGAACAATATCAATATTAGGAGCCTTTCACAACTAAAAACATGTGAACACGTATCAATATTAGGAGCCTTTCACATTTAAAGACATGTGAATACGTATCAATATTAGGAGCCTTTCATATCTAAAGACACATAAACAAATATCAATATCAGGAGCCTTTCATATCTAAAGACACATAAACAAATATCAATATTAGGAGCCTTTCACATCTAAAGACACGTGAACAAGTATCAATATTAGGAGCCTTTCACATCTAAAGACATGTGACCATGTATCAATATTAGGAGCCTTTCACATCTAAAGACACGTGAACAGGTATCAATATTAGGAGCATTTCACATCTAAAGACATGTGAACACGTATCAATATTAGGAGCCTTTCACATCTAAGACATGTGAACCATATCAATATAAGGAGCCTTTCACATCTAAAGACACGTGAACATGTATCAATATTAGGAGCATTTCACATCTAAAGACACATGAACACATATCAATATAAGCAGCCTTTCACATCTAAAAACACATAAACACGTATCAATATAAGGAACCTTTCACATCTAAATACACGTGAACACGTATCAATATTAGGAGCCTTTCACATCTAAAGACATGTGAACACATATCAATATTAGGAGCCATTCACATCTAAAGACACGTGAACAATATCAATATTAGGAGCCTTTCACAACTAAAGACAAGTGAACACGTATCAATATTAGGAGCCATTCACATCTAAAGACACGTGAACAATATCAATATTAGGAGCCTTTCACAACTAAAGACATGTGAATACGTATCAATATTAAGAGCCTTTAACATCTAAAGACACCTGAACATGTATCAATATTAGGAGCATTTCACATCTCAAGACATGTGAACATGTATCAATATTAGGAGCCTTTCACATCTAAAGACATGTGAACACGTATCAATATTAGGAGCCTTTCACATCTAAAGACACATGTATCAATATTAGGAGCCTTTCACATCTAAAGACATGTGAACACGTATCAATATTAGAAGCCTTTCACATATAAAGACATATAAACATGTATCAATATAAGGAACCTTTCACATCTAAAGACATGTGGCCACATATCAATATTAGCAGCTTTTCAAATCTTTAGATGCATAAACATGTATCAATATTATGAGTCTTTCACATCTAAAGACATGTGAACACGTATCAATATTAGGAGCCTTTCACATCTAAAGACATGAGAGCACATATCAATATTAGGAGCCTTTCACATCTAAAGACACATGAATATGTATCAATATTAGGAGCCTTTCACATCTAAAGACACCTGAATATGTATCAATATTAGGAGCCTTTCACATCTAAAGACACCTGAACATGTATCAATATTAGGAGCCTTTCACATCTAAAGACATGTGAACATGTATCAATATTAGGAGCCTTTCACATCTAAAGACACGTGAACAGGTATCAATATTAGGAGCATTTCACAACTAAAGACATGTGAACACGTATCAATATTAGGAGCCTTTCACATCTAAGACATGTGAACCATATCAATATAAGGAGCTTTTCACATCTAAAGACACGTGAACATGTATCAATATTAGGAGCATTTCACATCTAAAGACACATGAACACATATCAATATAAGCAGCCTTTCACATCTAAAGACACATAAACACGTATCAATATAAGGAACCTTTCACATCTAAATACACGTGAACACGTATCAATATTAGGAGCCTTTCACATCTAAAGACATGTGAACACATATCAATATTAGGAGCCATTCACATCTAAAGACACGTGAACAATATCAATATTAGGAGCCTTTCACAACTAAAGACATGTGAACACGTATCAATATTAGGAGCCATTCACATCTAAAGACACGTGAACAATATCAATATTAGGAGCCTTTCACAACTAAAGACATGTGAATACGTATCAATATTAGGAGCCTTTAACATCTAAAGACACCTGAACATGTATCAATATTAGGAGCATCTCACCTCTCAAGACATGTGAACATGTATCAATATTAGGAGCCTTTCACATCTAAAGACATGTGAACACGTATCAATATTAGGAGCCTTTCACATCTAAAGACACATGTATCAATATTAGGAGCCTTTCACATCTAAAGACATGTGAACACGTATCAATATTAGAAGCCTTTCACATATAAAGACATATAAACACGTATCAATATAAGGAACCTTTCACATCTAAAGACATGTGGCCACATATCAATATTAGCAGCTTTTCAAATCTTTAGATGCATAAACACGTATCAATATTATGAGTCTTTCACATCTAAAGACATGTGAACACGTATCAATATTAGGAGCCTTTCACATCTAAAGACATGAGAGCACATATCAATATTAGGAGCCTTTCACATCTAAAGACACATGAATATGTATCAATATTAGGAGCCTTTCACATCTAAAGACACCTGAATATGTATCAATATTAGGAGCCTTTCACATCTAAAGACACCTGAACATGTATCAATATTAGGAGCCTTTCACATCTAAAGACATGTGAACATGTATCAATATTAGCAGCCTTTCACATCTTAAGATGCATAAACATGTATCAGTATTAGGAGCCTTTCACATCTAAAGACACATGAACACGTATCAATATTAGAAGCATTTCACATCTAAAGACATGTGGCCACATATCAATATTAGCAGCTTTTCAAATCTTTAGATGCATAAACACGTATCAATATTATAAGTCTTTCACATCTAAAGACATGTGAACACGTATCAATATTAGGAGCCTTTCACATCTAAAGACATGAGAGCACATATCAATATTAGGAGCCTTTCACATCTAAAGACACATGAATATGTATCAATATTAGGAGCCTTTCACATCTAAAGACACATGAATATGTATCAATATTAGGAGCCTTTCACATCTAAAGACACCTGAATATGTATCAATATTAGGAGCCTTTCACATCTAAAGACACCTGAACATGTATCAATATTAGGAGCCTTTCACATCTAAAGACATGTGAACATGTATCAATATTAGCAGCCTTTCACATCTTAAGATGCATAAACATGTATCAGTATTAGGAGCCTTTCACATCTAAAGACACATGAACACGTATCAATATAAGGAACCTTTCACATCTAAAGACATGTGGCCACATATCAATATTAGCAGCTTTTCAAATCTTTAGATGCATAAACACGTATCAATATTATGAGTCTTTCACATCTAAAGACATGTGAACACGTATCAATATTAGGAGCCTTTCACATCTAAAGACACATGAATATGTATCAATATTAGGAGCCTTTCACATCTAAAGACACCTGAATATGTATCAATATTAGGAGCCTTTCACATCTAAAGACACCTGAACATGTATCAATATTAGGAGCCTTTCACATCTAAAGACATGTGAACATGTATCAATATTAGCAGCCTTTCACATCTTAAGATGCATAAACATGTATCAGTATTAGGAGCCTTTCACATCTAAAGACACATGAACACGTATCAATATTAGAAGCCTTTCACATCTAAAGACATGTGAACACATATCAATATTAGGAGCCTTTCATATCTAAAGACACGTGAACACATATCAATATTAGGAGCCTTTCACATCTAAAGACACGTGAACACATATCAATATAAGAAGCCTTTCACATCTAAAGATATGTGAACACATATTAATATTAGGAGCCTTTCACATCTAAAGACACGTGAACACATATCAATATTAGCAGCCTTCCACATCTAAAGACACGTGAACACTTATCAATATTAGGATCTTTCCTATCTAAAGACACGTAAACATGTATCAATATTTGGAGCCTTTCATGTCTAAAGACACGTAAACATGTATCAATATTAGGAGCCTTTCATATCTTAAGACACGTATACACGTATCAATATGAGGAGCCTTTCACATATAAAAACAAATCTAATATCACATTCTAATATCAGAATTGTAACAGCAGGCACACAGTCTGATTTAAATGTTGACCTTCTTCAGTACGACCTTTGACCTTATCAATACAAAACAGAATGTCACACACAGCACACTCATCAGTTAGCAAAGACATTTTGTGCAAAATTTAACCTTCAAGTGTGATACTGACCTTGATGTGTTGGAGGAGATAATAATATTATTATTAATTTGTATACTGCTGTACATTCCATGTAACTTTTAACCGGCTTAAATATTGATCTACTTTCTCGTTCTTGGAAAAAATTTGATTGGCTGAGGAAGGATGTCAACATCTACTGACGGTCATGACATTCTATGTAAAATTGAATGTTCTAGTTATGAAAAATCTTTTTTTATTGACTGAGAAAGTAGAATAACATATTAGTATTATTAAATGCAAATTTCACCTCACTACGACAGCCATCTTGAATTCTAGTGACTACGAAGAAATAAAATTGAGCTATGTTGACCCAAGGTACATGTACTTACAGATAAAATAAAAATGTACAATGAAAGTACTGTACATGTGTTGGCAATCTTGCTAAATGTTTGCAGTGCTATTTTCAATGTTATTAACATATGCATACATCTGCTAATGATATCAAAGAAAATAAAACTGTTTTAGGTTTAGATTTACTAGGTCAAATTTTGGACATTTTGTTGCTATATGCCACATTGCTGTTAGGGATTATAAAATCTAACCAGTTAAAACTTCCATTCGAAATATTTAAATGTTTACTTCAGTAAATGTAGATGCTGCTTTGTGTAGCACACAGTAAGATGTTTTATTACATGTGTAGTGTTTACCCATTTGAAACGCATTTTAGAGCCCTTTCAAACATGCACTTGAAAAGTCATCATCATTAAACAGATAGTGTGAGAAGTCTATTTTATAGGAACAGTGACCATTATTCAATTGTATATGGTAAAAATCAACTCCTACAATCTGAAAGGTCACCACCAAAGATAAATGTTTTATTCAAATCTGATGGACAACAATATCAGCATAGCTGTGGTGATCTGTGTTCAGAGCTAAAGAAAAAAATATATATACAGGGATAAATGGATATAAAAATTACATTTGATTTACACATAAAAATTTGATAAACACATAGAACAGTTATTGTCTACACTTTTTTTTTAATGAAAGATGGAAGTTTGTTTGAATACAGTCAAACCTGTCTTAAACAGCCAGTCAAGGGAAGGAGCAAAAGTGGCCTTTTAAGACAGGTTGTTGCTCAATTGCCTCTAAAAGCATAGAAATGGGAAATAGAAAGTGTAGCTGCTTAAGACAAATGGCTGCTTAACAGAGGTGGCCACTTACACAGGTTTTACTGTATATGATATCATGTTTATGCCATCATGGGTTAATATATGACAGTTAATCTAACCATTCTTTCATGGGAATGAGGAAGATTAACCAGCACTTGGTCCTCAAGATAACTAATAACTTTCCCACTTGAACCAGCGGTGAGACGAAGGACAATGAGATGCAATGTTATATAGCAACTATCACTGAGACTGTAACCAGGTGGGGATTCAATTTTACAACCCCCTGGATTAATAGTTAACTGCACTACCAACTGCACTGAGCTAACCACTGAGCTAACCAGGTTCAGTGAATGATAGAAGCTAAAGAATTTCAGAGAAATATCTGTCCTCTGTTATATCATAACATACATCATTGAACTTTGCTGTCCAGTATAACCACCACAGAGTTGCATTAATGTTTCAGTAACCACCACAGAGTTGCATTAATGTTTCAGCAACCACCACAAGAGTTGCATTAATGTTTCAATAACCATCACAGAGTTGCATTAAATGTTTCAGCAACTACCACAGAGCTGCATTAATGTTTAAATAACCATCACAGAGTTGCATTAAATGTTTCAGTAACCAGCACAGAGTTGCATTAATGTTTCAATAACCATCACAGAGTTGCATTAAATGTTTCAGTAACCAGCACAGAGTTGCATTAAATGTTTCAGTAACCACAACAGAGTTGCATTAATGTTTCAGTAACCACCACAGAGTTGCATTAAATGTTTCAGAAACCACTGCAGAGTTGCATTAGATGTTTCAGTAACCATCACAGAGTTGCATTAAATGTTTCAGTTACCAGCACAGAGTTGCATTAAATGTTTCAGAAACCACCACAGAGTTGCATTAATGTTTCAGTAACCACCACAGAGTTGCATTAAATGTTTCAGCAACCACCACATAGTTGCATTAATGTTTCAATAACCATCACAGAGTTGCATTATTATTTTTCAATAACCAGCACAGAGTTGCATTTAATGTTTCAGAAACCAGCACAGAGTTGCATTACATGTTTTAGTAACCACCACAGAGTTGCATTTATGTTTCAGTTACCACCACAGAGTTGCATTAAATGTTTCAGAAACCACCACAGAGTTGCGTTAGATGTTTCAGTAACCACCACAGAGTTGCATTAATGTTTCAGCAACCACCACAGAGTTGCATTAATGTTTCAATAACCATCACAGAGTTGCATTAAATGTTTCAGTAACCAGCACAGAGTTGCATTTAATGTTTCAGAAACCAGCACTGAGCTGCATTAAATGTTTCAGTAATCACAACAGAGTTGCATTAAATGTAACAGTAACCACGACTGAGTTGCATTAAATGTTTCAGTAACCACCACAGAGTTGCATTAAATGTTTCAGCAACCAGCACAGAGTTGTATTAAATGTTACAGTAACCAGTACAGAGTTGCATTAAATATTCAAGAAACCAGCACAGAGATGCATTAAATGTTTCAGTAACCACCACAGAGTTGCATTAAATGTTTCAGAAACCAGCACAAAGTTGTATTTAATGTTTCAGTAACCACCAGAGTTGCATTAAATGTTTCAGTAACCAGCACAGAGTTGCATTAAATGTTTTGATAACCAGCACAGAGTTGCATTAAATGTTTTAGAAACCAGCACAGAGTTGCATTAAATGTTTCAGTAACCAGCACAGAGTTGCATTAAATGTTTCAATAACCACCACAGAGTTGCATTAAATGCTTCAGTAACCACCACAGAGTTGCAATACATGTTTCAGAAATCAGCACAGAGTTGCATTTAATGTTTCAGAAAACCAGTACAGAGTTGCATTAAATGATTCAGAAACCAGCACAGCGTTGCATTAAATGTTTCAGTTACCAGAACAGAGTTGCATTAAGTGTTTCAGTAACCAGCACAGGAGTTGCATTAAATGTTTCAGAAACCAGCACAAAGTTGCATTAAATGTTTCAGTTACCAGAAACAGAGCTGCATTAAATGTTTTAGTAACCAGCACAGAGTTGCATTAAATGTTTCAGAAATCAGCACAGAGTTGCATTTAATGTTTCGGAAACCATCACAGAGTTGCATTAAATGTTTCGGTAACCACCACAGAGTTGCATCAAATGTTTCAGTAACCACAACACAGTTGTATTAAATGTTTCAGTAACCACAACCGAATTGCAATAAATGTTACAGTAACCATCACAGAGTTGCATAAAATATTCCAGAAACCAGCACATAGTTGCATTTAATGTTTCAGTAACCACCAGAGTTGCATCAAATGTTTCAGTAACCATCACAGAATTGCATTAAATGTTTCAGTAACCACTACAGAGTTGCATTAAATATTTCAGAAACCACCACAGAGTTGCATTAAATGTTTCACTAATAAGCACAGAGATGCATTAACTGTTTCAGTAACCATCACAGACATGCATTAAATGTTTCAGTAACCACCACAGAGTTGCATTAAATGTTTCAGAAACCAACACAGTTACATTAAATGTTACGGTAACCACCACAGAGTTGCATAAGATGTTTCAGTAACCAGCACAGAGTTGCATTAAGTGTTTCAGAAACCATCACAGTGTTGCTTTAAATGTTTCAGTAACCACAACAGAGTTGCATTAAATGTAACAGTAACCAGCACAGAGTTGCATTAAATGTTTTAGTAACCAGCACAGAGATGCGTTTAATGTTTCAGTAACTAGTACAGAGTTGCATTAATATTTCAGAAAAAAGCAGAGATACATTAAATGTTTCAGAAACCAGCACAGAGTTGCATTAAATGTTTCAGAAACCAGCACAGAGTTGCATTAGTTGTTTCAGTTACCACCACAGAGTTGCATTAAATATTCCGGAAACCAGCACAGAGATGCATTAGATGTTTCAGTAACCAGCACAGAGTTGCATTAAATGTTTCAGTCACCAGCACAGAGTTTCATTAAATGTTTCAGTAATAAGCACAGAGCTGCATTTAATGTTTCAGTAACCATCACAGAGTTGCATTTGATGTTTCAGTAACCAGTACAGAAATGCATTAAATGTTACAGTCACCATCACAGAGTTGCATTCAATGTTTCAGTAACCACCACAGAGCTGCATTCAATGTTTCAGAAACTACATCAGAGTTGCATTAAATGTTTCAGTCACCACCACAGAGTTGCAATAATTGTTTCAGTTACCAGCACAGAGCTGCATTAAATGTTTCAGTAACCATCCCAGAGTTGCATTAAATGCTTCAGTAACAAGCACAGAGTTGCATTTAATGTTTCAGTAACCAGCACAGAGTTGCATTAAATGTTTTGGTAACCACCACAGAGTTGCATTAAATGTTTCAGTTACCAGCACAGAGTTGCATTAAATGTTTCAGTAACCAGCACAGAGCTGCATTAAATGTTTCAGTTACCAAAACAAAGTTGCATTAAATGTTTCAGTAACCAGCACAGAGTTGTATTAAATGTTTCAGTAACAACCACAGAGTTGCATTAAATGTTTCGGTCACCATCACAGAGTTGCATTAAATATTTCAGTAACCATCACAGAGTTGCATTAAATGTTTCAGTCACCATCACAGAGTTGCATGAAATGTTTCAGAAACCACAACAGAGTTGCATTAAATGTTTCAGACACCATCACAGAGTTGCATTAAATGTTTCAGAAACCACAACAGAGTTGCATTAAATGTTACAGTAACCATCACAGAGTTACATTAAATGTTTCAGTCACCATCACAGAGTTGCATTAAATGTTTCAGAAACCACAACAGAGTTGCATTAAATGTTTCAGTAACCAAAACAGAGTTGCATTAAATGTTTCAGTAACAATCACACAGTTGTATTAAATGTTTCAGTAACCACCACAGAGTTGCATTAAATGTTTCCGAAACCACAACAGAGTTGTATTAAATGTTTCAGTTACCAGTACAGAGTTGCATTATAAGTTTCAGTAACCACAACAGAGTTGCATTAAATGTTTCAGAATCCACAATAGAGTTGCATTAAATGTTTCAGAAACCACAACAGAGTTGCATTAAATGTTTCAGTAACCACCACAGAGTTGCATTTAATGTTTCAGTAACCACCAGAGTTGCATTAAATGTTTCAGTAACCAGTACAGAGTTGCATTAAATGTTTCAGTAACCAGTACAGAGTTGCATTCAATGTTTCAGTAACCATCATGGAGATGCATCATTTGTTTCAGTAACCAGTACAGAGTTGCATAATTTGTTTCAGTAACCACCACAGAGTTGCATTAAATGTTTCAGTAACCACCAGAGTTGCATTAAATGTTTCAGTAACCATCACGGAGTTGCATCATTTGTTTCAGTAACCACCACAGAGTTGCATTAAATGTTTCAGTAACCACCAGAGTTGCATTAAATGTTTCAGTAACCAGTACAGCGTTGCATTCAATGTTTCAGTAACCATCACAGAGTTGCATTAAATGTTTCAGAATCCACAATAGAGTTGCATTAAATGTTTCAGAAACCACAACAGAGTTGCATTAAATGTTTCAGTAACCACCACAGAGTTGCATTTAATGTTTCAGTAACCACCAGAGTTGCATTAAATGTTTCAGTAACCAGTACAGAGTTGCATTAAATGTTTCAGTAACCAGTACAGAGTTGCATTCAATGTTTCAGTAACCATCATGGAGATGCATCATTTGTTTCAGTAACCAGTACAGAGTTGCATAATTTGTTTCAGTAACCACCACAGAGTTGCATTAAATGTTTCAGTAACCACCAGAGTTGCATTAAATGTTTCAGTAACCATCACGGAGTTGCATCATTTGTTTCAGTAACCACCACAGAGTTGCATTAAATGTTTCAGTAACCACCAGAGTTGCATTAAATGTTTCAGTAACCAGTACAGTGTTGCATTCAATGTTTCAGTAACCATCACAGAGTTGCATAATTTGTTTCAGTAACCACCACAGAGTTGCATTAAATGTTTCAGTAACCACCTCCTCAGAGTAAAGTCAATATGGAACTTTAGATTGTGCTTGGAAATATGACAAAAAGATATCCATTAACTTATGCAGAATATTTGCTTAAATTAGCTTTGACACATATATGAAACAAAATGGTTACTTCATGAATTTTTTTAAACAAAATGGCCACTGCTCATTATCTTTGTGTTTTGGTGTGAACAATGTTGATATGCATAATCCTTCGTGTATACTTAAACAACTGGGATGGGACAAAGGTTAAAGCAATATTTCCATCCAATTTTTGTGCAGAAAAACAGTAAATGAAAATATATTGGTTAATATTTTGGTTTCCAATACATGATCGCAGCAACAACAAACAACAAATTGCATTGAATTGTATCAATAGCTTGATGGATTGACTGGTAAAGGATCTCAACTCCCAGCACACACCTGTGAAAAAAATAAATGACTTTATTGGCTATCTTGATCATAGGCTCTAAAAATAACAAAACAAAAATCAACAGTGCAAGTATCACTCTACTATTCATTGTGGTCCAATATGGATGGTTCACAAACTAATTCAAGCTTTCACTGACATAAACAATCTGGCCGGTCCATGAACCAATCCAAGCTTTCACTGACATAAACAATCTGGCCAGTCCATAAACCAATCCAAGCTTTCACTGACATAAACAATCCAGCCAGTCCATGAACCAATCCAAGCTTTCACTGACATAAACATTCTGACTGGTCCATGAACAAATCCAAGCTTTCACTGACATAAACAATCTGGCCAGTCCATGAACCAATCCAAGCTTTCACTGACATAAACAATCTGGCCGGTCCATGAACCAATCCAAGCTTTCACTGACATTAACAATCTGACCGGTTCATGAACCAATCCAAGCTTTCACTGACATAAAAAATCTGGCCAGTCCATGAACCAATCAAAGCTTTCACTGACATAAACAATCTGGCCAGTTCATGAACCAATCCAAGCTTTCACTGGCATAAGCAATCTGATCAGTTCATGAACCATTCCAAGCTTTCACTGACATAAACATTTCATTTTTTTGTCATTATCAGATGAAAACAGAAGGTGCTACAGTGTTTACAAACAAAAGTTGACGCACAGATGTTCTTATATTTTGGATTAAGAACCTTTTTGCAACCATAAATTGGTTCAGAAACTTTTTTAGCCCCTAAAATGGAAGTCAAAGGGGCAATCATTCATATTCTAATCAGTTTCTAACCCTTAACCTTAGCCCTAAACGCTAAATACCTGCTCAGACGGACGGAGGAACAAATTACCATGACATAAACCCTTCTGGCCAAAGTCGAGTCGAGCTAAAAATGACCATATTTAAATAAATGTAAAAGATGGACACTGCGAGATATCTTCTATACCTAGTAAACACGGAACCAAGTATGGACAAATACACAACACAGTTCATATGTATAGAAGCACAACCAGCAGTAAAAAGTAACAAAGAAATCACAAGATTGTAAATGAAATAACTTTTTCACAGAATTGTTAAACTTAACAATGATAAAGCAGAAGACCAAATTCAATTGTTTCCTTTTATTTATAAAAATTTGCTACAAGTATACATGTAAATAGATAAAAATCATGTTCTATGAGTCAGCAACTGGTCAAAGGATGCAGTACTTTCTATTTTTATTTTTTATTTAAATAAACCCATATTATGAAATCATATTGAGCTCTGTTCCTTGGGTGGCAATTTCAGATGTTTCAATAATTTATGACTCCTTTATGTGTCATCTTATACAATCAATTTGTTCAACGTCATTTTCAACCCATAACAGGTTATAATTAGGCATATTCAGTTTAATGGTGGAAGAAAATCTCAGTATGAATGCGAATAGAGCCATCGTCCTCCTGCAAGTAACTGGCAAACTTTTTCACATAAAGATTTTGGACAGACAACCTCAGTCGTATAAAACTAAAGTTCAATGGTTAGACTTTCTATTTTGAATGGGGTTTAAAGGACTCACACCACTATAATCTCCCTTGAGTACTCCTGACCTACAGATGAAGGAGGTAGAAATAAAATTTTAGTTCTCTTTTTCCTCTTTTTTCAGGGCTATGTACTGCAGTGATTTATTTTTTCCTAGCATGAGTTAAATGGTCAGTATTTTAGAAATCACCACTGAAAATTTGATGGTGATACCAGCTTTCTGGACAATTCTGTGTCATTTCAGAATTGTTGGTTCCAACCGCATCATGGGTGAACAGTTGACATATTATTACTCTGGAAATTGATAGGTCTCACATTGAATTTAAAAAATAAAACCAACCTGGTCAAGGTATGCTATTTTTTCATTTATAACTGCATACCTTGAACCAGTGAAGAATATGAGCCCAGACACATGTTGCAGATTTTGTCTTTTCACTGTGTTTTGGACATAAATGTTACAATGAAGCCCTATGGGAAAAGTAATAGTGGCAGAGACGTTAAGTCAGTTTTCAACTCATTTCAGGTTATATATAGCATATCCAGTGATATTGGTGGAGGAAGACCTCAGAATGAATCTGAGTAGAACCACCGTCCTTCTGCAAGTAACTAAAGTTTTTGGAGAGAGCAGGCCTTGAATCTACAACCTTAATGGGGAGAGGAAAGATAAAATGGTGTTAAATCCATTTCCAAAAAAAATCTAAAAAAAATCAGTATATAAACTTATTTCATATTAAAATTAAATTGAAGTTGATATTTAATGACAAACATAAAACTGGCTTCTGTCTCACCAATATATTAAAGTGTATACTTAAATGCTAAAAAACCTGAATCAAATAAATGCATTCAGGTGATCATGATTTTAGACTGGCTCTTTAAAAATACATTTTGTTTCATCAACATTGACAAAGAATATTTAAGTAATCAGTCCAAATTAAGTTATTTTTTTAAGTATTTAAGTAAATTGTTGTTGAAACAGGAGCATGGCTCCCTAAAAACTTAAGTTAATTTTGACTGGTTACTTTAATATTCTTTTTTATGTCAATGAAACCAAATGCAATTCTTTTGGAGCCAGACTTAAATCATGATCACCCTTGCTGCTTTTCTTTGAAATCAGTATTTAATTAAGTATATACTTACATATGTAAGAGAAACAAGAAACTGATATGATGAATGCATCGTTATAGTCAGTTAATTTTGTGTCACTCCCTGGTACAATTTGTTTTAAAATGAGTAACATTTTGTTATCTAATTTGGTTGGACTTTTAAAAATTGCTCCAATGAAAGTATTGCCAAAAAAATTAGGAATACTGATCAGAAATTTAAATATATATATATCATCATGTTTTTTTCTCAAATAATGGATTAGCTAAGTATTTCATATCAGAAACTAATATTCAAGACTTATTCTGACAGAATATTTGGCTTTCGGATTAGCAATGACAAATGATGCAAAGAAAAAATATGGACAGTATGGTCGATGCCATTACTAGAATACAAAGCTCTGAAACATTATATTAATTATGTTTTTTCTACATTGTTTATAAATGCTTCTCCACAAAAACACTGTATCTGCTGTGACTTTATGAAAAATATATATATATTGTTTGTATAAATACACCAAAAACAGTAATGCTGATATTTTAGATCTACTGAATCTGATTTATATATAAATTCTTATTTCTAACTTTAGATTAATGAAGCCATGGAATATCAACTATAAAATAAAAAATTTCATAAGAAGGGTTTGTAGCATTTCGACAGCTGAACCAAATCATGCAAACACCTCGCGCGACAAGTCCCATGCTCCAAAACTGTTTAATATCATACATAGATTGCAATGGCCTGCATCATCAATATCATCAGTCATTTTATAAAACATGTTTGGTTAACCCTTTACTTCATACAGACGCCTTTTGACACCTCTAATATAGACGCCTTTTGACACCTCTAATATAGACGCCTTTTGACATCTTTAATATAGACGTCTTTTGACACCTCTAATAAAGACACCTTTGGACACCTAATATAGAAGGCTTTTGAATTATTGGGTGAATTATTAATTTATATTAACTGACAGAGTGGAAAACAGTGCAAGAAGTGTTCAGATTGCTCGTTACGTGCAATCTGAAGTCTTCCTGTGCTGTTTTCAAAGGCCTTCTGTGATTGGTGTGGGAAAACGCGTATCTATGGAGCAAAGGGTTAAATGTAAAATATGTGAGATCCTCTCTATATATCCGCATGATATCATGAATGTTTGTTTTTCATAGTTATTATACACAAAATCTATTAATATATGAGCACTTAATTGCATTGATTAAACTATAAACTATAAATGACATATTACACTGTTGTGTGTTGATGTCAGAACTATAAATGACATACACACGGGTCCTGTTATAACGCGAAATATTAATTGATGAATTAATCGCTCAACTAAATCACCAAGTGTTTGCTAGCTTGTAACTGTTTTTCAAACTGTGATCATGTATTTGTGTATCAATGACACTTTAATAATTCAAACTGAAATGATAACAAGTTCTTAATGTTATAAACCACATCATTATTAATTGATTTACGCTGACAAACACTGGTCTGTCATATTTATCACACATTATCGCATGTTTGTCTACGGTACTTCCACCGGAAACAGTATTGCCAAATCATATAGCGCAGTGCATCTTGGGATATTTATAACGCGGTTTTGCATATATTGCGGTTTCATTCCCTTGATCCCGGCTACCACGTTATAACGAGACCCGAGTGTATACAATGTTGTATGAACTATTTGAATCACCTCAACATGGCATGAAAAAATGTATTTTTGGCATTTTTTTTATTTTGTAAGCAATTTGATGTACGGATGCATGGAGACGGAGGTGTAACACTTACGGTAATGTCCCTTCACCATTCTGTAAATGATGGGGGCATAAAATACTGTATTACTCTTAATACCTAAATCATTCATGTCCCTATTTCTGTCCACAAGGAACTGCCTTATATCTGAAAATAATTTACCTGAAAATATTCTAAAATGCCCTTAGACAATGGAATTATCTTTATGAAAATCACGGCCATTCTTTAACACATTGCAGGTTAAATATGGAATATCAAGTTGTGTTGGTTGAGGGTGACTCCAGAATGTATTTAACCACCGTTCCTCTTCTTCAAGTAACTCGTAAACTTTCTCATATAAAGTTTTTGGATTAAACTGGACTTGAACTAACAACCTCAGCCGTGAGGGATAAATGAACTTGCAAATTACAATTACATTATCGCATGTTTGTTTACAGTTCTTTGACCGGAAACAGTATTGCCAAATCATATAACGCAGTGCATCTTGGGATATTTATAACGCGGTTTTGCATATATTGCGGTTTCATTCCCTTGATCCCGGCTACCAAGTTATAACGAGACCCGAGTGTATACAATGTTGTATGAACTATTTGAATCACCTCAACATGGCATGAAAAAATGTATTTTTGGCATTTTTTTTTATTTTGTAACTTTAATATATCATTTTTATCTTTACTGTAAATTTCATTTTTAAATGATTCTCATATAAATTTAGAATATATAATGATTTTATGAGATTAAAGCTTTTGTGTACATAAACATTTGGTGTGTTTCTAGTTTGGTGATAATGGCAGCTATAAATGTGTCCATAGCACATGGATGCACCTGCCTTATGTCAGTAAATTTTACCATAAATTAAGTATAAAAGTTGACTAGGCCTGTATTTTATAACCACACAGCTACACACCCATATGAATTATCCCTTTACTTCATATAGATGCCTTTGGACACCTCTAATATTGAAAGCATTAATTCACCACATATCAGCAATGGTTGAATTATGTTTATATTAACTGACAGATGCAGGAAGTGTTCAGATTGCTCGTTACGAGCAATCTGAACTCTTCCTGCACTGTTTTCAAAGGCCTCCTGTGATTGGTGCGAGAAAACACGTATCTATGGAGTAAAGGGTTAAAAACAATCATTCATCTGGGACCAGTTTCACATACATTGTAAGTTTTGAAAAATCAGAAAATTGTTTAGTGTCTTGCTTACATGATTTTATGAGCTTTCGTAAACATTTCTTTTTAAAAGTTGCAAAAATACTGCGAAAATGGAACATTCCTAGGTGTCGCAATTTGTTCATATGAAAATCTTTAGACTTGCAAAGGTTAGTGAAACAGGTCCATGAAACGCAATTTGATGTACGGATGCATGGAGACGGAGAGGTGTAACACTTACGGTAATGTCCCTTCACCATGCTGTAAATGATGTGGGCATAAAATACTGTATTACTCTTAATACCTAAATCATTCATGTCCCTATTTCTGTCCACAAGGAACTGCCTTATATCTGAATACAATTTACCTGAAAATATTCTAAAATGCCCCTAGACAATGGAATTATCTTTATGAAAATCACTGCCATTCTTTAACACATTGCAGGTTAAATATGGAATATCAAGTTGTGTTGGTTGAGGGTGACTCCAGAATGGATTTAACCACCGTTCCTCTTCTTCAAGTAACTTGTAAACTTTCTCATATAAAGTTTTTGGATTAAACTGGACTTGAACTAACAACCTCAGCTGTGAGGGATAAATGAACTTGCAACTGACCCGCCCGCCCCCCTCCTCTAAAATCAAGTATCTGTTAATAAATCATCACTCACTATACAAGTCGTTGTCCTGCATATACAATGTTTAAGAACCTTTTTTAATCATTCACAATTCCCAAATCACGTGGCTTGTACATCAAATTAAAGACAATATGGCACCCAGTTATATTTGTGGAGGAACACGTCAGGCTCATGAACATAAATCTGGGGAGAACCAATGTCCTTCCACATGTAGGCAATTGTACATTTGACAAATACTACTTGAATCAATGTCCTTCCACATGTAGGCAATTGTATATTTGACAAATACTACTTGAAAGGAAATTTTCTCCTGTGACAATAGTTTTTATATGTAACAATCATATAAATTCCTTTCATATGTTTCCAATAAGATAAGGAGCAAAATACTGGAAGTTCTTATGAATTTCTTGTACAGTGGAGAATTATATGAACATTTTAACATAACAGTCTACTACGGTGTCCGTTGTGACCATTGCGGTGTATTTATAAAATTAAGAAAAGTCGAAACTACGATAAAGAATAGTCGAAACAATGATGGTGAAAAGTTGTAGTTTCAAGTTTTCACCATCGTAGTTTCGTTTTTTCAAATTTTCACCATCGCAGTCTTGACTTTTTCACCACTGTAGTTTTGCTGTTTAAACTTTTATCAAAATAACAAATATGCAGTGATAGCCCCAACAGGACACCGTAGTTTATAGATGTTTTTTTTTTAAAGATTTTTCAAATGCCTCTAGAATACATAAAACATATGTACAGCACAAGATTTGTTCAACACACTTTAATCTCAAAAATATTACTCCTGTAAACGTGGCTCTACAACAGATCAATGAAAGTCTACAACAGACTACTAATTAAACAGTACAATTATTGTGTTTGGGGACATGGACGACTCACTTTGTTTTGAAGTGGCGAAAACTTTGATATACAAGCAGCATATCTGGGTCAGAATTCATAAAGTATTGTAAGTAATTAATTTCATTTTGAGTTAACTTTATTTTTGAAACAGTGACTTAAATTCTGCGGAGATAAACTAAAATCTTTTTTTTTTAATTGATCTTTTAAGTTCCATTACTTTAGAATATGGGTATTCCAACATTTGATATTTTAAACATCAGACATTTGAGGTTTCATCCAGACACTGGACTCTTTAATAGCAGTACAGATACACAGTTTGTCGTGTATCTGATCCCCATATGTGTTAACACAATCAATCATTAGGTCATGCATCGTCTGATTTGTTTATTACACTGTTTGCACGCCAAAAGGGGCGCTGACTGGTGTATAGACACCAAATGTGGTCACTTTTCAGATGCAATGACTCAAAATCTCCATGACCCCTCTTGATCATGATTTGACTTTCAAATGTTTCGATTGTTCGCAGTGTTTCTCAAAAGTCAGTATCAAAGAAAAACAACATTTTTTTGGCACTGTTTTGTTCTTTTGTTAAGACACATTGTATGATATATAATGGATATAATTATATATATCATACATTGTGAATGTGCATCTGAAAAGATCCAAAAAATCGGAAATTCTGTTATTATGATTTCAATTGTCTCCCTTTATGAAATATAATACATATGGTTTTACTGTATCGTCATGATTTAACGGGTTTCTAGATCTGTTCTTTATATAGCATGTGAGTAGTCATCAATCCTTAAACTGGATCCTACTCAAACAAAGCTATCAGTTCATGTATGTAAATTTTATGTCCAGTCCAAATGTGTTTATTCTTTTAATGTTGAATCACATTTCAATCTAAGTTTCTAAACGTTTTAACTATCTCTTTCAGGGTGCAGTCTTGCCGACTTTGACCTGTCAAAATGCACATTGTCACCATCACCTTTATCATTACTAACCCTACGGGAATTCCCTTCATCTTCCAATACCGTGCCATAATGCACTGGGGAGGCAGGCATGCTGGGAGTTAAGGACGGCAGATGTATATCTAATGTCAATTGGTCTCTCTCTGGAACACATTGTTTTAATTTTGCTACTGCATTCAAAAGCGCAGCTCTCTCTAATTCGAGAGTTCGAATATGAGATTTTAATTTTGCTTCTTGTGTCTGATAATTATTAATCATAATTTCCAAGCTTCTTTCATGACTATGAGCATGCTGCAGTTTCTCAATAAGTTCCATGTTTTGTTGTTTTAAGCTGTGATTGGCTTGTTCCAACTTCTCGTAGAGATCAGATTCGCCCTTCTGTGGTGAGTACATCATTTCTTCCTTGAGCACATGGTATTCAACTTCATAGGACTGCAGCTGCTTGGAAATGTCCATATCAAACACCTGGAAAACAATGATTATGTGGTCCTTGATAAGAGGAAATATTGATTAAATTCAATATGGTACATGTTACATATCTGCCTTGGATAAATTAAGGACTTGGACACTGAACAAGGCTTCATAGACGGACCATTATAGAATAAGAATGCGTAGAATAACCGCAGTAGTGGTCTAGCGGTAGAGCATCCACCTCACATGCGAAAGGTTGTTGGTTAGATCACCGGGTCACACCAAATACTTCAAAAATGGTACCAGAAGTATCCTCGTTTGGTCCTCAGCAGGTCGGCCTGTTGTTAGTATAATGTGACCGGCTGGGATATCTAACCATGTGTCTGTGGCATAATACTCCAGTGTAGCAGTGCTTAGAATACTGTTTCAAGTGCTATGAATTGTTGGACAGGCATAGAATTCCCTGCATTTCCATAAAAAATAACAAACATGAATCGGGAAATGCCAGGTGCTGGGATAGACTTGTTATGCCCACTGGTGTATTGAGTATTACAAGCAATACACAAGGTCTCTTATTGATTAGTTTGATTAATGCAGCTTGAATACTTTCTGAGTTCTTGCAAGATCCAGGTTGTAGTATAATTTTACCAATGTTGTTAGAATAATAAAATGACCTGCATTAACTCCGTATTGTCATCTATCCACAACTGCTTCACAAATATAGCTTGAACACTTTTTATGTAATCAGGTCGTAATGTTACCAATTTTGTTGACACAGCAACCACAATTTTTGTGACTTACAAAATTGATGACCTGCACTATGCCCTGACTGCCCTCTTTCCACAAGTTTCACAAACCTAGCTTGGATACTTTTAAATTAATCTTTGCGGCCAGACAACTGGACAGACGGACAAAGGTAAACCTGTAAATCCTCTGCGGTGTATCTGGTAGGGGACTGAAACATCAGTAATTCTATACCTGTCCCACAATTCATAACATTCCAAATCAGTTACTACACTGTCATGTGGTTTCGTATTTTGACGAAATCCTTCCTTCTGCTTTTTTTAAAAAAAATATTAACTGAAACATCAGCAGACGAGACAAGTACCTGATTGATGACTCGCTCCATCTGGATCATACCCATCTCCGGTAATGTTGTCTTGATGAATTCCACAATCCCCTCAAATGAATTACACTGAAGTATCAGTTCTTTATGGTTGCCAAGCAACACAAGAGCAACCTTAAATATCACATCTATCCCTTGTATAAATATCAGATCTGAAAAAAACACAATAAACATTTCACCGTTTATTCTTGTAAGTTAGATATTAATACTGGTATGAATTGAGGAATTGCCGGTATGACGGGGAATGATAACAGAACTGGGAAATGTTTAACTATCATTCAGGACTGCATTATGTAACAGTGATGTAAAGAAGCAGAAGTTAGAAATGTGTCCATGATCAAGAAACTGATACCACCATTTTATTATAGTCAATTCATGTCTGTAACAAGCATAAACTTAATGATGTCTGTAAATGGAATAAAAAGTTTCCGAGTTTGGAAGGAAATCTAAAATTATTGAATGGCCTCCATTTTTCTATTTTAGTAACAGTGGTCTTAATCTTGACCCAATTTAACTCAAAACCAATCCCAAGCTTCCCTTTCCTGTAAGGAATCTATACCCACAATTTATCCTGAAATCTTTAAAGGAAACTGAAGTTATTGAGCAGTAGCTTATCTTTCGATTTTAAGTAACAGTGGTCTTCAATCTTGACCAAAATTAACTTTAAACCAATCCCATGCTTCCTTTTCCTGTAAGGAATCTATACCCACAATTCATCCTAAAATCTAGGAAAATGAAGTTATTGAGCAGTAGCTTATCTTTCAATTTTTAGTAACAGTGGTCTTGATCTTTACCTGATTTAACTCAAAACCACTCACAAGCTTCCTTTTCCTGTTTGGACTCCCTAAAATTTCACCCAGATATCTGACAGGAAACTGAAGTTATTGAGCGGAAACCATATCAGGATTCACAACCTGACAGAACCACTTTATAATGTAACACCTCCTACTCATTCTTCCACAGGCAGGGGGCATAAAAACAGAAGACTGATTTAATGAATGAAGAAATAAATACAAAATGGCCGAATATATACTCGGCTAAAAACAAATAGTTTTAAATCAAAAACAAAGTATGGTAATACTGACATGTGACAACATCTATCTATACCAGGTCACATGAACTTTTATTTTTATTTAGTTTATACTAATATATTTTAGCTTGACTGCGATGAAAGTTCAGAGCCTCTATGAACTGCTCTCAAGTCCTGCTTCCTGGGTAGAACCAGTACTGAGTGTTGTTTTATGAGAGGCATCGAGTCAACTGGGAATCGAACCCGCAACCTCAGGCGTATTTTTATTTGCTGATAAACATTCTACATACCAAAAACTCTGGCAACAAAGCCCAGAGGAAACTGTGATGCAAACAGAGTGAGGAACCATGGGGCCGCATATAACGTTGGTGCGATCTCGTGAATCTCAAAATGGTCGTACAGATCTTTGTAGTTATCGTGTATAAGACGTGTAAGCTGGTATAGCTGAATCTGGAAAATCAAATTGTGAAGAATTAAATAAACAGCAATTGCATACAGTAGAATTGAACAAATTTACATTTGAAATCCTTCTGCAAAAGCATATTCAACATTAATTATGAACAATCTGAACACTCTTTATGGAATGGATGGCTGTGTAACTGTTTCTTTAAATAAATCTTAAAGTTTAACAAAAATCTTTGATTTTCATTAATTTTAGAATAGTTTTACCAAATTTAGTTACACAATGTTTTTTGCTTTCTGTTTTAAAAAAACAGGGTTCAAGATCAGTTTCAACACATTGTAGGTTACATATGACATATCCAGTAGATATGGTTATCATTTCTTTAGTCCAAATGTTTGCACTGCAAAAACAAACAGACAGCCAGGCACCAAAGTGAGAGTGCAAATGCTATATACCATACTATACTGGTAAGATGAAAACAGACAATAATTTGGTCCAAAGACTCGTATGAGAATATTAGAACTGTTAAAATTTGTGAATTTAATGTTGTTAACATCACTGTGGTTTAATTCTTAATGTAAAACTGTTACTAGCCCAACTAACATGTTAACCATAATAAAAGAGCATGTAAAGATACACTATATATCATTCAAAAAAGAATAATAAAAGACCACAATATTAAATATTAATGTTATACAGATTATCTGCCATTTGACTGTGGTAACCAACCTGGAGTGCTATCATATTTGGACGGTACTGCTTCCGCAGTCCCAGATTGTACATCACATGTTTCCATGCCTCAAACGCAACGGTCTCTTCCATCTGTAATATAATCACATTACATCTAAAACATATAAATACAGTGTCCCGTTGGGGCCATTGCGGCATATTTATTAAATTAAGTAAAGTCGAAACAAAGAAACTACGATGGTGAAACTTTTCACCATCGTAATTTCGTGTTTTCACCATCGTTGTTTCACGTTTTCACCTTTGTAATTTTGACTTTTCTCCATCGTTGTTTGGCGTTTTCACAATCGTAGTTGTGCATTTTCACCATCGTTGTTTCGCGTTTTCACGATCGTAGCTTCGAATTTTCACCATCATTGTTTCGCGTTTTAAAATTTATACTTGAATGTTAAAGACTGCTCAATAACAGAATAAAATATAAATGCCATCCAATATATAAAACATTAATAGACCTAGGATAAAATATTGCTTTATATTTGATTAAACAATCTCAAGAAAAGTAAAATGTACATGCAAAATAATACAAATGATTACTATTTCTAGTACATGTACTGGGTAGTGGAAAGAGATTATTACATTTGTTCAGCATAAAAAAAACGTTTACATAAAAATTGTTTTCTTGTTTTTAAGATTTGTAGTAAAATATTGATTAAAACAAACATCAGTAAGGATATACATATTTAAAAGCAAAATTAACAGATCTTTTAAATAGTTCCATAAAAGAAATAGGTTTTTAACAATTTTTTAAATATAGTCAGTGTTACTATGGCCATGGTAAAGTGACCCCCTACCCCCTCCCAATTTTCTTTTTTTTATTATAATTATTCACTGATAAGACTGAATTTTAAATTAATAAAACTTATTATTTACTTAGTTAATATAAAAAATATAATGAACTTATTTAAGATGAAAAAAAATAGGGGGGTCATGTTACTATGGCCATGGTAAAGTGACCCCCTACCCCCTCCCAATTTTCTTTTTTTTATTATAATTATTCACCGATAAGACTGAATTTTAAATTAATAAAACTTATTATTTACTTAGTTAATATAAAAAATATAATGAACTTATTTAAGATGAAAAAAAAATAGGGGGGGTCATGTTACTATGGCCATGGTAAAGTGAACCCCCCCTTCAAAATTTTCTTTTTTTATTATTATTATTAATCATAGATAAGACTGAATTTTAAATTAATACAGTTTATTGTTTTTCTTAGTAAATTTAAAAAATACAATGAAATTGTATAAGATAAAAAAAATAGGGGGGTCATTTTACTTTGGCCATGGTAAAGTGACCCCCCACCCCATCCCAATTTTCTTTTTTTTGTAATTATTATTATTCACCTACAAGACTGAATTTTAAATCAATACAGTTTATTATATACTTAGTAAATACATGTATAAAAAAATACAATGAAATTGTAGAAGATGAAAAAAAGTATTGGGATCATTTTACTATGGCCATGGTAATTGCAACAGTAAAGTGACTCCCCCCACTTCCTTTTTTTTAGTATAATATATTTTTATGATTAGAATCAATTTTAAATCAATACAGTTTATTATTGACTTTCATTATGAATAGTTCAATGACAGGGTATTAAATTAAAAAAATAGGGGAGTCATTTTACAATGCCCATGGTAATGTGACCCGCCTTGACACCCTCAATCATCTTTTTTATATTTGATCATAATTCATTGGTAAGACTAATTTTTTTTTTTTATATCATCTGTTATGCTGTTATAATTGAAAACAAAACAATAAAAAAGGATTCCGATGAAAATTTTAAGGGGGGGTCATTTTACAATCGGGGGGGGGGGGGGGGGTCATTTTACTATAGCGGTTAAATGACCCCCGGGTCACTTTACTTTATAGTAAAATGACCCCCGGGTCATTCTACAGGGGGGTCAAAATAATATATGACACCGGCATCCCTGATGTTGCTAGGAAGAGCATTCCATAAGTTTGACTGTCACGGAATCTTGCGATCTTAAGTTCCTACCCGGCCTGTACACTTTGAACATGATGTACAAGCATGGCAGCGAATATTTTAAAGTGAAATTAACACACTGACACTAAATTGAGAATCTAAACAAAATGTCCATAGCAGATTACAAATCCAAACAGAACGAGTTATGTGTATGAAAGGTTTACAGTGTCCTTAACTGGCTGTTACATCTATATAATATCTATATAACCTACAACAATATATTACAGTAATATCAAATTGCAAGTGTTTAACATTGATCTGTATCTACATTGTTTGTAAATGGGAACTCACATGCATTAAAAGTATGCCCGCTACAAAACTGAGGCCCTGACAATATCCAACGTCCTGGTCCATCAGACTGTAAGCCTTGAGAAGGTTGAACAGGGCCAGCTGTCCGTTACCAAGCTGCATCGAGAAATACGGGTGACCTGGGAATGTCCGACCTGGCCAATACAAAATATTAACAATAAATGATAGTTTATATTGCTTTTGTTAGAATATTAAGCATCATTTTTATGCCATTGAAGACTGACAGGCATTCAGTTCCCCTAATCACTCTTTCTTGGGATGATAGATGGTTAACCAGTACTTGAGCACACCTATCTTTGCTGATAAGTTTCCCGCATTAATTAGCTGTGAGAGATAGAGCCCTTGATATGTCTTAAAGGAATTATATTGGCAAGTAACACAAACACGCTGACTTTTCCTGTATGTAGTGCACACAAAATAATGCTTATGTATTGACGTATAACCTTTATTTACTTGAAAGTTATCAAACTAACAGTAAATGAATATTGGCCAAAACTTTAATACGTCCCGCAATAAAGTATTGCGCAATGTTTACATTGAACTCTGTAAACTTCCCGAACAAAGCCTCGAAAATGAGATCGGGAACGAGTCTTCGCAATGTTATCCGATGATTGATTGGAAACCCGAGAGCAGTTCGTTGAAAATAGCAATGTAAATAAAAACAAAAACGTGGTTTCAGATACCCAATGTTTGTAATTAAGAGATTATGCAATTAGAGACTTTAGAAGCGTATATCTCTAAGTTATAAGTGTATCTTCATGTTGGGCGTGTGTATTCAGGACAGGGAAGTGATGGTGATATGCCAATATAATCCCTTTAATGAAGTAAAGGGTTAAACAATCACAATGTCATTTTTGTGTGTATAAAGTAAAGTACCAGTTTATATTAAATCAAGATGGCATATTGGTGTGTATAAAGTATAGTACAAATTTACCTTAATTAAGATGGCATTTTTGTGTGTATAAAGTAAAGTACAAGTTTACATTAAATCAAGATGGCATATTGGTGTGTATAATGTATAGTACAAATTTACCTTAGCTAAGATGGCATTTTTGTGTGTATAAAGTATAGTACAAATTTACCTTAATCAAGATGGCATTTTGGTGTGTGTACAAGTTTACATTAATGAAGATGACATTCTGGTGTGTATAAAGTATTGTACAAGTTTACCTTAAACAAGATGACATTTTGGTTGTGTATAATGTATAGTTCAAGTTTACCTTAATCAAAATGGCATTTTGGTGTGTGTACAAGTTTACCTTAATGAAGATGACATTTTGGTATGTATAAAGTATAGTACAGGTTTAGCTTAATCAAGATGACATTTTGGTTGTGTATAAAGTATAAAACAAGTTTACCTTAATCAAGATGACATTTATGTGTGTATAAAGTATAGTACAAGTTTACCTTAATCAAGATGACATTTTAGTGTGTATAAAGTATAGTACAAGTTTACCTTAATCAAGATGGCATTTTGAGTATATAAAGTATAGTACAAGTTTACCTTAATCAATATGGCATTTTGGTGTGTATAAAGTATAGTACAAGTTCACCTTAAATCAAGATGACATTTTGGTGTGAATAAAGTATAATACATCTTTACTTTAATCAAGATGACATTTTGGTGTATATTAAAGTACAGTACAATATCTTTACTTTAATCAAGATGGCATTTTGGTGTGTAGAGAATTTATGTTAAAACGTTTTCTTAAATCTTTTTAAGACGGCTGCTTGAGGAACTCTTGCGTAATGTTTACCGAGATCTATCAAGATGGCATGCTGATGTGTGGTGAGCTGTTTAAGAAGTTCACTGTAATCCACCTCGGGAGTCTTCTCCTCTATGTTGGGGTACTTGACGTGGTGCTGCTCCACAAGAAACCACCAAATGTCTCCACGTTTCACCTGTGGCACACCTGTAAATTATATCAGACACAATATTTAATCACCTCAAAATGTCCCCGTAAGTCATCTTTCATTCATTATAATTAGGTTTTTGGGCTTGGGTTTGAAATGGATTTCCTTATGTCAGCAATTTGCATTTAAAAATAATGTTTTATGATAAAATAGAATTAAAACACGAACGAGATCGACACTGTTTAACATTATGCTACCTGAAAATGCTGTGATTTAAATAATACGGATTATACCAAACCAAGTACACTTTGTAATTATGTAAAGTCTAAAAACAGATGAACTCATGAGCAAACTGTCCAGACAATAGGTGAATGTAGACTTAAAGTTAATGATATTAAACAGAATGTTGATTAGCAAGTTAACAGAATATGAAAGACTGAGGTAATAAAGCTGAAATGGGGCAATGTATTTCATTTAAATACAAAACAAAATTTAACAAGAGCACCGCAAGCTGGTGCAAATGCTTGTCTTTTTTCCAAATCTATTACGTAGGTCAAAGTCAGTGAAGTAAACATTTTAAATATGATGGTGATTAGTTAAAAAAATTAATACTATTACTGAAAAAATAAAAAAGATTTAAAAAAATCACCAAAAAAAATAGAGATGTCAAAGACCAGCGTTAACTCCACTATTCTAGCCTTGCTGGTTACAGAACAGTATATTATAATGTACCATAAAAAAACCCCAAGATATATCTGTATGAATGAAAGCATCTTTCATATTGATAACTAGTATATACATGAATGTGCAAGTAGGACAGAATATACGCTATGTCTATGTCTGGCTTAGTCTGGCTAAGGCTAGTACTTAAGCTGAAATGTATTTAATCTAATACAACTTTTTTTTTAAATCTGGTGTGGATGTGGGGGGTGTCCGTGGTCAGTAACAAAGTTGAAATGGGGCAGAGTATTTGATTTAATACAAAACAAATTTAAAAAAAAAGAAAAGAAAAGAAAAAAAAAAAAAATAGGCACCTAAAGTTTTAAAGCCCAAAGTATGGAAATTTATGTAAATTAGTTATATACATTGTTTCTACAACATAATATAAATGTGTTTATGAAGTTTAGTCAGCAAATCATGAGTAGTTTGTTCAGAAACAGAGAAAAAACTGAGCTAAACATAAAACTTTAACCAAATCGAGCTATATAAAAAACTTTAACCTACTGTTTTAGAGCCCAAAGTATGTAAATTTAGGTAAGTTAGCTATATACATTGTTTGTATAACATGATATGAATGTGTTTATGAAGTTTAGTCACCGTAACATGAGTTGTTTGTTCAGAAACAGAGAAAAAGCTGAGCTAAACATAAAATTTTAACCAGCAGACGACGAGAACGACGACGCCAGGGTCATGACAATAGCTCTTCATTTTTTTCTCTCAAAAAGACGAGCTTAAAACAAAATAATGTGTGTGGTGGCAGGTGAGGGTGGGGTTGAGGTGCTCTGGCAAGTGCCCTTGTAAGTATGGGACAATGTGGCGCAAACTGTTCAAACAATAATACAAGGTATTTCTTATAAACAAATAACTATTGTACCATGTTTCATGCCAAAATATATCAATCTGAATACATTTTACAACAGTTTATATAATTACACAGTAATAGTTGTGGGCTCCAAAGTGAATAGGATACTGAACCCAAAGTTTTAATGCTCGGCACAATACACAAAATAAATGTAGAAGAAAATAAATATAAGACATAAGAAAATAAGAATCA
The DNA here is from genome assembly GCA_029582155.1 of Panopea generosa. Lineage (NCBI taxonomy): Eukaryota > Metazoa > Mollusca > Bivalvia > Adapedonta > Hiatellidae > Panopea > Panopea generosa. Next base: position 38,562,392 of record CM055896.1, read on the forward strand.
TAATACAAAAGTGAAAGTAATATCTATATGTCCAACTTGCACCTAAACTTTAGCAAGGAGTTATAAGCCCAATATTTCCTTTTCAATTCAATATTTTGCCTTGAACTTGAATAAAGCAGCCCTTTAATAGTACCAAAAAAAATCCAGCAGTATAAGCGCACACCCTTGTGTCAAGTAACATTAACATAACTGTAGGTATGCATGTAGTAAATCACAACTTTAACATATAGTTTAAAGACAAAATTTGACCTTTACACCCAGCAATATGACCTTGACCTTCAAATAGCCCAGTATGTTACATAATGCCCTAGATTAGAAGCATGTATACCTTATGCCAAATTCTGACCATATAACTGCAAGCTATGCACACGCATGAACAACTTACACCAAAACTTTGAAAGTAAAGTATGACCTTGACTTTGAATTTAGGAGCCAAATGTTACATACTGCCAATGTTTATACATATTGTCAATACGCACTGTCTATATGCACTGTCTATGCACTGTCTATACGCAAAAATATGCAATGTTTATACACAATGTTTATACACAGTTTATACACACTGTTTATACACAATGTTTATACACACTTTTTATAGACAATGTTTATAATATTATATAATGTTTATACACAATGGTTATATAAAATGTTTTCACACTTCATGTTATGTTTGTTCATCAAATTTTTTATCATTTCATCGGCATGTATATCCCTTTATTCCATAGATACGCGTTTTCCCGCACCAATCACAGAAGGCTTTTGAAAACAGTGCAGGAAGAGTTCAGATTGCTAGTAATGAGCAATCTGAACACTTCCTGCACTGTTTTCCACTCTGTCAGTTAATATAAACATAATTCACCCAATAACTCAAAAGCCTTCTATATTAGGTGTCCAAAGGAGTCTATATTAGGTGTCCAAAGGCGTCTATATGAAGTAAAGGGATATATAGCTTAAACCTCCTAATGAGCACATGGTCAAGTGGTAGAGTATCTGGCCCATGGTTAGAGTGCTGTCCTTGAGCAAGACATTTTTTTTCTGCATGTGCTTAGTACTGGTTCTATCAAGGAAGACTTTGAGCATGATTTGTAAAAAGTTGTAAAAACTTGTTTTGTAATTGAAGTAAAAGAAATGTTTAAAGGTCTGAATGACGATTCTAAACAAAAGACACAGCGACAACTATGTTGCTACCTTCTCTAACACACTTAAGAAGTTTCTCATCATCAAACTTCACTACATCCCTATCTGGTGTGGTCAGCATCTCCTCCCAGGTGCGCGTCACCTCCTTCAAACATGGCGTAATCTCGAGGTAGTCCAGTTTCTGACGTTTTAAATGCATCTCGTCTTGCCGAGCTGGAAGTGAGAAACAAACATGAATGTTTCATTTTATCTTATGCCATCATATCATCATGAACACTTGAATGGAGAAGATTACTGAAATCTCTGCTTTCTCTTTTAAAATTCAACATTAAGGTCAAAATAAACAGTACTACTGACATCTCCTGCTCAGCACTTAGGTATAAAATAATACTTTTTTTTTCCAACAATTCATTCTTTGGTTAGTAAGGGAGTGTTACAAAGCAATGAGCTTATGATTTTACGGAAGTTGCTGTAAATAATTTAGCCAGGAAATTGTAAATTTTTTTCATTTAATGCTTTTTGATGAATTAAAGAGAGATTTTATAGTGAACAATTTTTGGTAATTTCACTGTTTAAAATAGTGAAATTATAAATGATAATTTCACTGTTTTCAATCATAAAATAAAAATTGTTGGATTCAGTACAATATCAGTTATATTTCACTCATGAACACTGGCATTGGCAGGCTTACCCGTGGCTAGATCTCTCATGGACACTGGCATTGGCAGGCTTACCTGCGGCTAACCCACTCATGAGCACTGGCATTGGCAGGCTTACCCGCATCTAGGCCACTCATGAACACAGGCATTGGCAGGCTTACCTGAGGCTAGGCCACTCATGAACACTGGCATTGGCAGGCCACTCATGAACACCAGCATTGGCAGGCTTACCAGCGGCTAGGCCACTCATGAACACTGGCATTGGCAGGCCACTCATGAACACCAGCATTGGCAGGCTTACCCGTGGCTAGGCCACTCATGAACACCAGCATTGGCAGGCTTACCAGCAGCTAGGCCACTCATGAACACTGGCATTGGCAGGCCACTCATGAACACCAGCATTGGCAGGCTTACCCGAGGCTAGACCACTCATGAACACCGGCATTTCAGTGCTCACCTGATGAATGTCACTGAACCCAACAATGGAACTTTATATGATGCTGATGACTGATGTCAATGTCATTGCTGGTACTATGACTCCTATAAAATATAAGTCATCTTATCTGTGAAACAAGTTTAAACACTATTTTTAACACAGTGCGGGTTTTATTATCATGGCAACCAGTTAAATGGTGGATGAAAACCCCAGAGGGGTCCTCCGTGGCAGAGTAGAGAGGACCTCCGTGGCAGAGTAGAAGGGTCCTCCGTGGCAGAGTAGAGGGGTCCTCCGTGGCAGAGTAGAGGGGACCTCCGTGGCAGAGTAGAGGGGTCCTCCGTGGCAGAGTAGAGGGGTCCTCCGTGGCAGAGTAGAGGGGTCCTCCGTTGCAGAGGAGAGGGGTCCTCCGTGGCAGAGTAGAGGGGTCCTCCGTGGCAGAGTAGAGGGGACCTCCGTGGCAGAGTAGAGGGGACCTCCGTGGCAGAGTAGAGGGGTCCTCCGTGGCAGAGTAGAGGGGTCCTCCGTGGCAGAGTAGAGGGGTCCTCCGTGGCAGAGTAGAGGGGTCCTCCGTGGCAGAGTAGAGGGGTCCTCCGTGGCAGAGTAGAGGGGTCCTCCGTGGCAGAGTAGAGGTGACCTCCGTGGCAGAGTAGAGGGGTCCTCCGTGGCAGAGGAGAGGGGTCCTCCGTGGCAGAGGAGAGGGGTCCTCCGTGGCAGAGTAGAGGGGTCCTCCGTGGCAGAGTAGAGGGGTCCTCCGTGGCAGAGGAGAGGGGTCCTCCGTGGCAGAGTAGAGGGGACCTCCGTGGCAGAGTAGAGGGGACCTCCGTGGCAGAGTAGAGGGGTCCTCCGTGGCAGAGTAGAGGGGTCCTCCGTGGCAGAGTAGAGGGGACCTCCGTGGCACAGTAGAGGGGTCCTCCGTGGCAGAGTAGAAAGGTCCTCCGTGGCAGAGTAGAGGGGTCCTCCGTGGCAGAGTAGAGGGGTCCTCCGTGGCAGAGTAGAGGGGTCCTCCGTGGCAGAGTAGAGGGGACCTCCGTGGCAGAGTAGAGGGGTCCTCCGTGGCAGAGTAGAGGGGTCCTCCGTGGCAGAGTAGAGGGGTCCTCCGTGGCAGAGTAGAGGGGACCTCCGTGGCAGAGTAGAGGGGTCCTCCGTGGCAGAGTAGAAAGGTCCTCCGTGGCAGAGTGGTCTACTTCCTCGCCTCAAGATCACTTACATCTCACCACTTAGGTAGTAAGTTCGAGTCCCACTCTGTGCAAAAACTTCATGTGAGTAAATGACAGTTTGGGAGTTACTTGTGGAAGGGTAGGGTTCTACTTAAGAATTCTTACGGGGTCTCCCTCCACCAATAAAACTGGATATGCCATATATATCCTGAAATATGTTTAACTTTCTCACATGAAGTTTTAAGACCAAAATTAACGTCATTACCTGAATACATAAGTCAAGTTTTTATTAAAACCAATAATTTTCCACAGTTTCAAACAGTGAATAATCAAAATATAATTCACCAAGAAATCTACTTGTCATGAAGGTGTCTTATCATATCATTCTGTATTATAGAACATAATAAAGCGGGGTAATACAAAGTTTTGCTTTATCGGCAGGTAAAGTTTATCCTGCAGCAACACAAGAACTGATGACGTCATTGTTTGCAATGTGTTAATCACAAGAACTGATGACGTCATTGTTTGCAATGTGTTAAACACAAGAACTGATGACGTCACTGTTTGCAATGTGTTAAACACACGACTTAACACTTTCTGGACCGTTGACAATTATGTTGATAAATATAAATTAATAATCATAAATGAGTCGAACTGTTTCCCTAAAAAACAATTTTGTTTTCATTTCATCTATCGAATTTGGAACAATTTTCAGGCGCATTTACCTCTGATTAACACACATGCATTTGTTTGTTTGCTGGACTAACATAAGTTGTTCTATTGTAAATAAAAATAAATAAAACATGCAAATAATGACATGATATATTAAATTTATATTTAGCAGCATTTCTATGCAATCGAGGGCTAACAGATAATCAGTTAACCTAACCATTCTTTTCTGGGATTCTGAATGGTTAACAAGTACTCGAGCACACCAATTTTAGCCAGTAACTGATAACTTTCTCGGACTCAGCTATGGCATAGTGGAAACTGACAAATATAAAGTATGAAAAAAGCACAGTCAAACCTGTATAGATGGTCACCTCTATTAAGCAGCCACTTCCCTTAAACAGTCACATTTGCTATTTCCCATTTCTATGCTTTCAAGGCAAATTAACCTGTATTAAGCAACAACCTGTCTTAAAAGGCCATGCAAATAATGACGTGGTATATAAAAGACCATGTTAGTGCCTAATAGTCTGAAATTTATCAGGTTTGGCTAGAAAAAAAATAAGCATTTGCCTTTTGTTCTCTACTCACCTGATAAATTTTAAACATATCAGGCATTAACACAGTATTCTCCATATCTGTCACCTAAAAAACCCAACAAATTCCCTGTTTTTTAGAGACTATCTTTGTTACAGAGACAAATTGTATGCATCATTTCCCCTACAAAAAATTATATCATTGTTAATCTTTGTGCGTAAACCATGTGAGTGTCTGATATAATCATCTTTATCAGGTGAAGCTTAAAAAAAACCCAACAAGATTAGGTTCTGCCGAGTCCTTGTGTTTTTTGTGACGACCCTGATGAAGTTTATAATATCAGACACAAATATGGTATTTCTTTATCATGTCAATATTTCTAATTCATCTTTTTTTTTATCAAGCCTTCCATTCAGGATTATACATAATGTCATGAGCCTCATAAACTTGCATTAATGTGATAAACATATGTTAATCAGGCAGGCATTTATCAACTTAAATGAATGCACTGACATGATAAATCTAATATCTAATACACAACTTTACACACAATACATAATAGTTATATCTTTAATATATTGAGGTATTTTTATTTTCAATCATGGAATCTTATTATTAAAGCAAACTTTTTAAAAACAGCTTTAAGCACAATGCAAAAGGATAATTAAGGGCTAGCTAAGAAAAAAAAATAGTGCCACCAAGTTTAAAAATATGGGTAAACTCTGAAACTGTTTAAAATTATACCCATGGAAACCGATGGTAATTTATTCCTATGTTAAGCTGTGACATTTTGTACCTCTCTGAACTTTCACTGGTAATTTTTTTGGAGAGGAGGTTAAAAATGATCTAGTATAAAACAAACACAAGGGTATCTGTGGAATTAATTATTACCTGTTACACCATCTCAAATAACGAAGGGACCCGGCTGATAACACAGCATGTTATAAGTTGGGTGAACTGACTGTTTAATTGTTGAATTATTTCCCTTTGTATACTGTACTATACTATTTTAACTATTCACTACATTTCTACTTTTCAAAATATTAAAAAATTATCGATTAATATTCTATAACCCGATTTTGGGGATTTTTTTTTTCTGAATGGGGTTTAATTAAAGCCATTTCAACATTAAAGTTTTTTTAATAATTTTTTTAATGGGGATTAATGCCACTGATAATAATATGACATCTCCAGTTTTATCGGTGGAGTTAGACCTCAGAATGAATCTGAGATGAACCCCTTCCATCTCACAAGAGACTGGCAAACTTTCTCACATAAAATTTTTGGACCGATCAGGACTCTGACCTACAATGTCAGCAGTGAGAGATTAGTGGTCCATTAGACGTCGGAGACATGGCAACTAGTGACCCAAGGGTTGGGGTCGGCATATGCAAAATGAGGTGCATTTGTGCAAACATACTAGTAACAACATTTAAGTATGAATAAAAACTATGAGGCATGTATAATTATGTTGTTCTGTCACTTCTGCACTGATATAAAGGTGCATTTTGAGGATTTTGTAAAACTAATTTAAACAAACATGCATATTAGGACATATAGGAAAACTGACTAATATAATGCTTTGTTTAAATATATATATATTTGAATATTTAGCAGCATTTCTATGCCATCGAGGGCTAACAGATAATCAGTAAACCTAACCACTCTTTTCTGGGATTCTGAATGGTAACCAGTACTCGAGCACACCCATTTTGGCCAGTAACTGATTTCTTTCTCGGACTCGGCTATGATATAGTGGAAACTGACAAAAAATAAAGCCAAACTGTCTAGGAATTCAATAAAAATGTTATATTGCTGTTCCTTGCAGGACTGGTTAGATGATACAGTTAACATACTGACATTTGGTTTAACATTGTGATTTACAAGCTATGAAAAAAGTACAGTCAAACCTGTGTAGGTGGTCACCTCTATTAAGCAGCCACTTCCCATAAACAGCCACATTTGCTATTTCCCATTTCTACGCTTTCAAGGCAAATTAACCTGTATTAAGCAACAACCTGTCTTAAAAGGCCACTTTAGCTCACTCACTTGACTGGTCTTACCACTTAAGACAGGTTTGACTGTACATTCGTGAAAATTATGAAGAAAATCATTCATGTGTTAACTAGAATATCCCAGAAGCTTGTTTGGCCTTCTGCCAGTCAAACTAAAATGCAGGCTTTTGTTTTTTCTTTGCTAAATCATAAGCTTTCAAGAAAAGAGAAATGTAACAAACCAAGGTGACAAACAGATACTTCATCAGTCTGATCCTGGAACCAGTCAATAAACAGGAATTCTATCAGTGAATCAATAATGGTTGTATTGAAAAGATAGAGCTGCAAGAATGATGCCATTTAACATGCACAAAGGCTTTTCTTTTTGGCAGCAGGAAAAAAATCAACACCCAAAATTAATATAAGAAGAAAAAGTTTTATAAAACAAAAAATAAAATAATTAAAATTAAGATTACATTAGCTGCTTTCTAACACAGTTTACAATATCTCCATGGAAACCGATGATGTTTACCTTTAAAAACAACCACAGACCGAGAAGCGAACAGTACAAAATATCCTGAGTAGGCATTGAACAGAAACATTAATAATTAATCATTTTCATTTGTGAAAAAAAAGTCAAATCAAAGTAAAGACAATAACATATATTCATTGCTTTAAAATGTTACAAAATTGATATACATACGTACATATTGTTTGGGGGGAAATATAAATATATAATGTCAACAGAACCAAACAGATATTTTAAACACTTTTCATACCCTCTACAATATCAGAAAAATAATTGTTTGTTTGTTTGAATGTTTAGTGTCATTTTCATGCCATCGAGGGCTAACAGACAATCAGTTTACCTGACCATTTTTTCCTGGGATCTAGAAAGATTAATCAGAACTCAAACACTGTCATCTCGGCAAGTAACTGATAACTTTCCCATTCTAATCAACAGTAAGAGATAAATGAAGCTGAGACACAATATAGGATATCAATAATCACAGAGACTATGGCCGGAGTTCGGATTCAAACTCACGACCCCTGGACTTATAATCAGACCCGCTGTCTACTGAGCTAACCCATCCTGTTCACAAAAATAAGGAGCTTTCAGTTTGAGCAAAATCTAAGAAAATTTGCTAAATCGATTAACTTACTGATTTTATGTTTTATGCATTCATATTCTTTTTGATATTATATTTTACAATTCTTTTAAGGTTTTACCTTTCTCCAACATTTCTTTGAGAATAGTTACAAAATACTAAACAACATCATATCCATTTTCCAATTATCTTTCAAATTCTGTTTTCACACACATTCAATTAAAATATATTCAAATGTATTATCAACATTCATAACTATAAAAAGACAGTGAACCGTAGTCATGTGACAACGTACATATCAATAATCAATGAAAAGAAAAAACGCATCGACAACCAGACATACATAATACATTTCATTCCAGTAATTCATTCTCAATATGTCGCCATATTATTAAATAACTTGTATGGTAGATTTCCTCCCAATAGCGGAGTACGTCAGAGCATTCTGTTAATCCGTCATTCCTGAACATTAATCAGGTATTCATGTAACACAAAATATCAACAGAAAATATGTCACATCAATGTATATGCATCATGTATACAATACAGATTAAGTAATCAATGATGTAAGAAGAAGAGCCCTATAGGTAATCTAGAGGCACACACACGCACACGCACACATGCACGTGCACGCACACATATATAATATATACTTGTTTACTGCTTTTGTTTATATGTTAAATTAATGTTGTACTTTGAAAATATGTTGAGGGTCTCATAGAAGATTGAATTTATTCAAATGAGTTCTCTCATTAATAAAAGTCTTTATCTTTATTACTATTATTATTATTATTATTATAGAGGATGCAGTACTGGTAAAATACAATCAGGATAGCAATTGACCTGATGCAGGCTACCAATCAAACAATCAGGATGACAACTGACCTGATGCAGGCTACCAATCAAACAATCAGGATGACAACTGACCTGATGCAGGCTACCAATCAAACAATCAGGATGACAACTGACCTGATGCAGGCTACCAATCAAACAAACTGATAGTCCAATTGACCTGATGCAGGCTACCATTCAAACAAACTGATAGTCCAATTGACCTGATGCAGGCTACCAATCAAACAAACTGATAGTCCAATTGACCTGATGCAGGTTGCCAATCAAACAAACTGATAGTCCAATTGACCTGATGCAGGTTGCCAATCAAACAAACTGATAGTCCAATTGACCTGATGCAGGCTGCCAATCAAACAAACTGATAGTCCAATTGACCTGATGCAGGTTGTCAATCAAACAAACTGATAGTCCAATTGACCTGATGCAGGTTGTCAATCAAACAAACTGATAGTCCAATTGACCTGATGCAGGCTGCCAATCAAACAAACTGATAGTCCAATTGACCTGATGCAGGCTGCCAATCAAACAAACTGATAGTCCAATTGACCTGATGCAGGCTGCCAATCAAACAAACTGATAGTCCAATTGACCTGATGCAGGTTGTCAATCAAACAAACTGATAGTCCAATTGACCTGATGCAGGCTGCCAATCAAACAAACTGATAGTCCAATTGACCTGATGCAGGCTGCCAATCAAACAAACTGATAGTCCAATTGACCTGATGCAGGTTGCCAATCAAACAAACTGATAGTCCAATTGACCTGATGCAGGCTGCCAATCAAACAAACCGATAGTCCAATTGACCTAATGCAGGCTGCCAATCAAACAAACTGATAGTCCAATAAACCTGATGCAGGCTACCAATCAAACAAACTGATAGTCCAATTGACCTGATGCAGGCTGCCAATCAAACAAACTGATAGTCCAATTGACCTGATGCAGGCTGCCAATCAAACAAACTGATAGTCCAATCAGCAATCAATATTGATTCCAGGGCCTCAACTTTTTTCTTAGACAAGCTAACAGTCTCTTAGTAAACACTACAGTTTCATCTTCTTCTTCACTACATTGTATTACATTGTATTTACTTAGACAAACAACGCCCTATGGCCAGTAAGCGGAGCAAAAGTCACTCTAGCGTCAAGTCAATTCAAGGGTTCAGCCCAACACTGTTATATCTACATGTAAACAAATAAGAGAATAGATCAGAGTTACACTGTACCATCAAATTGGTTCAACTTGGTAAAGAATTACATAATGATGCAATACATATGAGCTCAAGGCATTTAAATCTCATAGAACGTTTTTCTTTGTCTGGTTGTTAAAGTTTGGATAAATTAAAAATGTATCAGTGGAACATGGAGACCCTCGCCTGCACTTCGAAAGTCCGTGTGGGATTCCTGAATATTTTTTTTAACTTACGCAGGTACATTAAATTTGAGTATCATGTTATAGAGGGTATTTTTTCTTTCCTTGTTTTTAACAATAATTTGGATTTATTTTTTTTTTTGCATGAAACAGTAACTCTGACTCGACCTTGGTGACCTGATAAGATATTCAAAGCTTTTTTTATTATAATTGTGAGTCCATCTTAACGTATTACAGGGAATGGAAGCTATTAATGCGAAACAATTTTTATATTACAAGCAATCTATACAGTTTCATCCCAAAATATTATAGGGAATGTAAGTTAATGAGCAGATAATAGGGAACTTCAGTTATTCAGCAGATTATAGGGAACTTCAGTTATCAAGCAGATAATAGGGAATATAAATTAATAAGCAGATCATAGGGAATGTAACTTAATGAGCAGATTATAGGGAATGCAAATTATTAGACACTTATAGGGAATATAGATTATTAAGTATATTATTGGGAATGTTGGTTTTAAAGAAGATTATAGGAAAACATAAGTCATTGAGAAGATTATAGGGAATGTATTTTATTTAGCAGATCATTATAGGGAATGTAAGCTATTGAGAAGATTATAGGGAATGTAAGTAATTTAGCAGATTATAGGAAATGTAGGTTATTTAGCAGATTGTATAGAATGTAAGTTATTGATTATAGGGAAAGTAAGTTATTGAGAAGATTATAGGGAATACAAGTTATTGAGAAGATTATAGGGAATGTAAGTTATTGAGCAGATTATAGGGAATGTAAGTTATTGAGAAGATTATAGGGAATGTAAGCTATTGAGAATGTTATAGGGAATGTAAGTTATTGAGAAGATTATAGGGAATGTAAGTTATTTAGCAGATTATTGGAAATGTAGGTTATTTAGCAGATTGTAGAGAATGTAAGTTATTGGGAAGAATATAGGGTATGTAAGTTATTGAAAAGATTATAGGGTATGTAAGTTATTTAGCAAATTGTAGAGAATGTATTGAGAAGATTATAGGGAATACATGTTATTGAGATGATTAAAGGGAAGTTTTTGAAGAAGATTATAAGGAATGTAAGTTATTTAGCAGATTATAGGTAATTAACATTATTGAGTATATTATAGTGAATGTAGGTTATTGAGCAAATTATAGGTAATATATGTTATTGAATACATTATAAGGAATACAAGTTATTGAGCTGGACTAGGGCCACACATTATGCCTACCCTTATACTTTAAAAGGCTATATAACTATATATAGTTCCACTTCCCAAACCCTGCTCATTCTTCAACATGGCAATATATAAATATCTGCATTACATAATTTGTTTTATTTTTAGCATAAGTTGCCACTATTACTTTTGCTCATTATATTATTTTCCACAAAAAAACACCAACACGTTCTATCATCTTATTCTTTCTCTCATCATCATTATAATATGAATATAATGATCATCATTATAAAACTGCTACCATAATAGTAATTCACTACCATCATTATCTAGTGGAAGAGCATCTGTACTGGATGTAAGAGGTCGAAGGTTAGGTTCCACACAGGATTGTATCAAATACTCGATACATAGTACTAGAAGCTTCCTCACCTCGCCTCCAGAATATATAGTGTTGTTCTAGGACTGCTCTGCCTGGTGTCAGTATTGATGCAACTGGGTGGGGTATCATACCATGGGTCTGTGGCATGATACTCCAGTGCGTCAGTATTGATGCAACTGGGTGGGGTATCATACCATGGGTCTATGGCATGATACTCCAGTGCGTCAGTATTAATGTGACTGGGTGGGGTATCATACCATGGGTCTGTGGCATGATACTCAAGAGCTGCGGTGCCTAGAATACTGCCTCAAGCAGACATCGAAATGACGTAACAAGACAATCATCATCATCATCAACACCACAATCACCAACTCTATCATCAAAGCCATCACAAAAATCAACACAAAATAAGCATAACTGAGCACCATAATCACCATGACAACAATAGAATACAATACCTCTGAGGTCGAGGTTCTCCTTCTCCATACGTATCAACAGCAGCGTCTCCAGGATGGCCTTCTTCCACAGTGCCCGGATCTCCTCCGTCGACTTCTTCCCTGCCCGTTCCGTCTCACCAACCTCATCCTCCTCTATTATAGATAAGACATTTAAGATAAAATTTACAGAAACTGCAGTTGTGGTCTAGGGATAAAACATCCGCTTCACATTCGGAAGGATGTAGGTTCGGTCTCTGGCCAGGTAATATCAGACTTGCAAAATGTTACTAGAATTCCTCAATTGGTGCTTAGCATTTAGAGGATAGTTCTAGATCTGTTCAGCTCGGTGTCAGTATAATGTGACTGGTTGGGGTTTCATGTCATGTGTCTGCAGCACGATACTCCAGAGTGGCAGTGCTTAGACTTCTGTCTCAAGTAAACACTGTCGTGATATAATTGAACAATTGTTGAAAAAACAAAACTAAACACCATACAACCAACCAAATGTCATTTTCTTCCTTTTTTTTGAACTGCAGTAGGAAATCAAAGTTTCAACTGGTGATTCTAAACAGAACTTCATTTCCTCTACAGAATGACAAAATGATTCCATGAATGGATGGACAAAGACAAAAGGGTATTTGCAATTTCCTTATATTACAATTTAGATGAAATACAACAAAACCATTAGTTTTCTTGATCATACTTTAATTATCACCTGGGAAGAAATGGCCTGAAAAATGTGTGTACAGATGGATCCATTAATGTTTATGATGATTAAAAAGGGACAATGTTTTAGGGGGAAATCACACGTTTATTTTACTCTTTAATACAAGTTATATCAGGAAAACAAGCTATAAATATTTTTAAACAATAAATTTATTTTTAAAATGGATACAAAGCATTTCATTGTCATAAGTAAATAAAATTTGCATTTTTTTGTATATTAAAGGGAGTTTATCAGGAATTTTTGAACATTTTAAAATTAGCTATAAACATTTTTTTCCAATATATCATGCCTATATATACTGACAGACCCCGTATTGCCATAAGAATATCTATTTAAACATGCCAAAATAATATAATGAAAAGGGATTTCCTAACTTGGGCTACGCGCCTAAGTTAGACTAAAATAGATTTCAACATATAAATTGCAACATATTTTGTGATGTGTTAAATGGGTCACGTGATTTTATCTGATTTTAATTTAATCTGTTTTCTCAGGTTTTCTAATATTAAATAATGTTTCATCTTAGAAAAAGTCTGAATGATGACACAAAGGTCGTCGAACAGTATTTAAGTGCTTTCTATTTATAGAATGGGGATTTCGTTTCAAGTTTACCAATCTAATTTAAAAAGCGATTTTGTCACGTTTTGGTGTGTTTGACTTTATTTATGATAATCAGATGCGTTTTATCCATTTTAAAAATAATTTATTTTTTTTGAGATATTTATAGCAATTTTCCTTATACACTCCCTTTAAATCCTCCAAAACGTGCCAAAAACTAAGTGTTAATCGGAGTGGTACACTTGAAATGAATCCCCATTCTAAAAAAAGACAGAACTCAAATACTGCTTGACAACCTTCTTATCATCATTCTTGATATATATATATTAGTATGCCTTTTTTCCTAGATATCAATCACAAAAAAGGAATGCACCATATAAATGATACATAAAATACAAAGAAAAATCAGGTACTTCACTGACCGGCAAGAGTAGGTGTCTCTGGCCGCCTGGCTGGAGTGACAACTCTGTTGAATATTGCCTGCCTCCATGATCCTCGCCGGTTGGGTGAGTGCACCTCTGTGGGGTTTAGATGACTAGAGTCGTCACTCTGACCAGAACTGCTGTTACCAGAACTTCTCCGTCTTGGTGAGCTGGCATTGGCCAGTATAAACCTGGAACACACACACACACAAACAGTTCATCTTTAGTCAACCCTATAACTATGTCTAACAGTCTGTGTAAGGTAAAAATATCTGTTCAAGTGCATTTTCAACACATTTTGAGTTATTGTGTTTTATCCTATATATTTCAGGTTATATATGGCATATCCAGTTTTAATGGTGGAAGAAGACCTCAGTAGAACCACCGTTCTTTCTCAAATAACTGACAAACTTTCTCACATTAAGTGTTTGAAAACTTGTTCAAAATCAATCAAATATCACAAGTCATTCTAAATATTTTTTACATTTGTGCAAATGCAATTAATCATTCTAACCAGAAATACCTTCCAATATACACAAATGTTTTGAATAATTGTCTGGACAATGTAGATATGAATAATCATGTCCCAGAAAGGGGTTTAACGTGAAGTCGCTGAGCAGCCATACCCCTTTATATAAGGGTAAGTTTCGGGGACATGGAACAATAAACATAGGACCTTTTACTGTCATCAATATTTTTTAATAGTAAAATTCTTTATTAAATTTTTTATTTCTCCTCGAAAAATAGGCAAAAAATATTTTGGAAAAGGCTAAACATTTTTGTGGCTCTTTTGCATGGGTAGATAAGGAAATAACAAACAATCTATTTTTTCTATTAATGCCAATATAAACAGTATATGATATTTATCATTGAAACTGGTCACACTTCCGGCTTTGAGTGCCCACTAGATCCGTCGATGTTTATTTCTGAATTGTTGTATCAACAATGGTTAGGTTATAAATGAGTGACCATGTATAACTTGGCTGTTTTGTAGGTGTCAAGACATGTGTAAAAAACAAAACATTATGCGCAATAACTACAATTTGTCTCTCATTTACATAATCAAAGATTTAGATTTATTTCGCTAATGAATAAATGGACAATTACACCAAAATACAATTATTACATACTTGAGACAAAGTGAGCCATGGCATGCACACCACCACCAGTAAATGACCTTTGAAATAATGAATGAAATCAGACCGCAGGATACAGGGGAGGAAGACAGAATAGTATTTTCGCTAGCCTTATGAACTGGAATATTTACATAAGATTTGGATTCTGAAATTGTCAATGCAGTAACGGTTCTTTGCTTCTTTGAGTATTTTGGTTTATTTTAGGTCTGGACTTACATGTGCTTCATTGGGCTCTCACTTGCTCGTCTTTTCTCCTGCTCTTGTTGCTCTGCTTTATGGCGCTCTTCCTGTCTAGCAGTCACGCGCCCCATTGTTTCCGCATCAGGAACTGCTCCTACTGTTGAGCTGCGAGGGCGGTGTGCAGGGGTGGGGGATGGAGGGGGACTGGGGAAGTCAAAGTGAACATGATCTTTGATTGGCTGGGCAGGGGAAGGAGCTGGGGAATCGTCAGGTGTAGAGTAATCCTGAAACATATAAAATATCTTTACAATATTGTCATTATTAAATACACTGTATCAAAATTATTTATCTTTATATATATATATATATAAAGGGAGATAATTAAATTCACAACAATGGAATTTCCTATTTTGGGATCTCTTCAGATGCTCATTCACAATGTATGATATATATATGGAGATAATTATCTGTAAATAACGGACATAAATGTACAGACCAGATTACGGCGAGCGTGCCTAGCTACAATGCAAACCATAGATACAATATCAAGGTCTCTGCCAAACCAATAAATTTGGTGTCGACCATGACTTATATACTATGGTTTTACATGCAACACATCTAGACTTGACGGACAATTTACATATATGAACTGATAGCTTTATATGAATAGGATCCAGTTAAGGATTCATGACTACTCACATGCTATATAAAGGACAAATTTTGAAACCCATTAGATCATGGAGATACAGTGAATTTATATGTATTTTTAATTCATAAAAGGAGATACTGTAATTAAATTCTCAACAACCCAATTTACGATTTTGGGATCTCTTCAGTTGCTCATTCATATTGTATGATATATATATGGAGATAATTATTTGTGAATAACCAGATATAAATATACAGACAAGACTACAGTGAGTGCACCTGGCTACAATGAAAACCATAGACACAATATCAAGGCCTCTGCCAAACCAATAAATTTGGTCTCAACCATGACCTATATACTATGGATTTCTATGCAACACATCTAGACTGGACGGACAATTTACATATATGAACTGATAGCTTTATATGAGTAGGATACATTTACGGATTCATGACTACTCACATGCTATATAAAAAGACACATTTTTGAAACATGTTGGATCATGAAGATACAGTGAATTTACATGTATTTTTAATTCATAAAGGGAGATAATTAAATTCACAAATAATCAAATTTATATGTATAAAAGCTAATTGCTGCCTATGCATGTTTATATTTTTGTTTTACAGTTTTGTCCATGTAAGTGACAAAAAGAGCAATACAGTCAAACCTGTCTTAATTAATCACTCAATGAAAAGAGAAAAAAAGACCACTTAAGGAAGGTGGCTGTTTAATACAGGTTGATTAGAACTAAAATTATGGTAAGTAGAATATGTGACAGGTGTTACAATTAATGCCCCTTCACCATTCTATGAATGTTAGAGGTATAAATTAATCTGAAAGTGCAACGTCCAAAGCAAATTTCAAAAACAGACTTTTCATATCGGAATAAAGTTTTTGTAGAGATCAGGCATAAACAATGATTGATTGATTGATTGAATACTTAAGAGTCATTTTTATGCTACTGAGGGCTAACAGATGATCAATTAACCAAACCACTGTTTCCTGGGATCCTGGAAGGTTAAACACTACTCAAGCACACCCCATCTCCGAAATTAGCTGTTAACTTTCCCACTTGAATCAGTGGTGAGTGACGAATGATAATGAGACACAATGTTGTATATCAATCATCATGGGGATTGTTGCCAGGCGAGGTTTGGAACTCCCAACTCCTGGATTGATAGTCAGACACGTTACCAACTGAGCTAATCGGGCCCGGCAGGCATACACAAAGTCAAAAGCAGCTGCTGTTAGTTACATAAAATACAAGATAATAAACTCTCAGTTATTTGACTAAGTTCTAAAATTTAATATAAATATGACTAAAAAGAATTTTTAACCTACAATTCATTGATCCTATTTTCACTTACAGGAGAAAAACCTTTTTAAGGATTTTTTTAAACCTGTGCACATCAATTCTTTTATCAATGAAATTTACAATAATAAATGCAGTGACCCTTATTTGACCTTTACAGGTATTCTGATAATTAATATTTCAAATTCAGTGTCAAGAACATCTCACCATAGATCTACTAAAACTGCCACCCTCACTTTCTGTGGTCCCACTCCGATGTCGGAATGCTTCTTTCACCTCCTCTGTCTTGTGTATGAGAGATTCGAACGAAGTTGTCAATGTTTTCTTGGCACGGTTTCTTATGAAGTCAAACGCAGATTTATTATTTCCTTTACCTTTCATGTCCACCAAGTAAAACTGAAGTAACAACAATTTTCTTCATCATTTAATACTAACTTTCCATTACTGGCTTCTGTTTCACCAAACATTTTTCTTAAGTTTTACTGGTTACTTAAACATTCTTCAATTAATGTCAGTGAAACCAATGCAGTTTTTCTACAATCATGATCACTAAGATACTATTCTTCCATTTAAGTTTTTATGTGTTTAAGCATTTGCTTAAATCCATCGGTGAATAGGAGCCAGGCCCCGCATTCACAACAATATTTAAGTCTGTTATTTTAGTTAAACTCAATAGTGCACTCAATTTCATACAAAAACACTTAAGTTCCCATAAAATAATATTATTATTAAGTAATTGTGCATGTAGATATGGGTATTTTTCAAGTAAGCAAGTAATTAAGTAAGAAGTAAGTAATATTTTATTTCATATACTAACATGTATATACAACAAAATAGTGATATAGACTTATTAATTTGTTTTTTTAAAATCTTTTTCAACCCGTGACAGATTATATATTACATATCAAGTTTTACTGGTGGAGGGAGACCTCAGAACCATTCCGAGTAGAACCAACATCATCCTTCCTGCGACATTTTTATATACACATGTGACATAATGGATCAAGTTTTATTGGTGGAGGGAGACCTCAGAACCATTCCCAGGAGAACCAACATCATCCTTCCTGCGACATTTTTATATACACATGTGACATAATGGATCAAGTTTTATTGGTGGAGGGAGACCTCAGAACCATTCCCAGGAGAACCAACATCATCCTTCCTGCGACATTTTTATATATACATGTGACATAATGGATCAAGTTTTATTGGTGGAGGGAGACCTCAGAACCATTCCCAGGAGAACCAACATCATCCTTCCTGCGACATTTTTATATACACATGTGACATAATGGATCAAGTTTTATTGGTGGAGGGAGACCTCAGAACCATTCCCAGGAGAACCAACATCATCCTTCCTGCGACATTTTTATATATACATGTGACATAATGGATCAAGTTTTATTGGTGGAGGGAGACCTCAGAACCATTCCCAGGAGAACCAACATCATCCTTCCTGCGACATTTTTATATACACATGTGACATAATGGATCAAGTTTTACTGGTGGAGGGAGACCTCAGAACCATTCCCAGTAGAACCAACATCATCCTTCCTGCGACATTTTTATATACACATGTGACATAATGGATCAAGTTTTACTGGTGGAGGGAGACCTCAGAACCATTCCCAGGAGAACCAACATCATCCTTCCTGCGACATTTTTATATACACATGTGACATAATGGATCAAGTTTTACTGGTGGAGGGAGACCTCAGAACCATTCCCAGGAGAACCAACATCATCCTTCCTGCGACATTTTTATATACACATGTGACATAATGGATCAAGTTTTACTGGTGGAGGGAGACCTCAGAACCATTCCCAGTAGAACCAACATCATCCTTCCTGCGACATTTTTATATACACATGTGACATAATGGATCAAGTTTTACTGGTGGAGGGAGACCTCAGAACCATTCCCAGTAGAACCAACATCATCCTTCCTGCGACATTTTTATATACACATGTGACATAATGGATCAAGTTTTACTGGTGGAGGGAGACCTCAGAACCATTCCCAGTAGAACCAACATCATCCTTCCTGCGACATTTTTATATACACATGTGACATAATGGATCAAGTTTTACTGGTGGAGGGAGACCTCAGAACCATTCCCAGTAGAACCAACATCATCCTTCCTGCGACATTTTTATATACACATGTGACATAATGGATCAAGTTTTACTGGTGGAGGGAGACCTCAGAACCATTCCCAGTAGAACCAACATCATCCTTCCTGCGACATTTTTATATACACATGTGACATAATGGATCAAGTTTTACTGGTGGAGGGAGACCTCAGAACCATTCCCAGTAGAACCAACATCATCCTTCCTGCGACATTTTTATATACACATGTGACATAATGGATCAAGTTTTACTGGTGGAGGGAGACCTCAGAACCATTCCCAGGAGAACCAACATCATCCTTCCTGCGACATTTTTATATATACACATGTGACATAATGGATCAAGTTTTACTGGTGGAGGGAGACCTCAGAACCATTCCCAGTAGAACCAACATCATCCTTCCTGCGACATTTTTATATATACACGTGACATAATGGATCAAGTTTGCACATTATCTTCATTCCCTCTCTACCCACACCCAAAAACAGACAGAAGGTAAACCTATAGTCTCTACAGGTAACATCTGCACGAGACTACCAAAGAATTTAATAAACCAAACAACTGTAGCCCATGTGGGAAGGGTTCTTACATCACATTTCTGTGAACCTTTGGTACTGTCTGAGATGTGAGAATGTTCTTTCTGCTTCACCTCACACATCTTCCTGATGCCGATCATCAACGCTTCCACGGACTCTTCATGACACTGGGGGTTCTCATTCTGAAATACAGATCTGGTTGAGCAAGACTATAAATTAATGATCCCACGGACTCTTCACGACACTGGGGGTTCTCATTCTGAAATACAGATCTGGTTGAGCAAGACTATAAATTAATGATCCCACAGACTCTTCACGACACTGGGGGTTCTCATTCTGAAATACATATCTGGTTGAGCAAGACTATAAACTAATGATTCCACTGACTTTTCATGACACTGGGGGTTCTCATTCTGAAATACAGATCTGGTTGAGCAAGACTTTAAATTAATGATTCCACTGACTTTTCATGACACTGGGGGTTCTCATTCTGAAATACAGATCTGGTTGAGCAAGACTTTAAATTAATGATTCCACCGACTTTTCATGACACTGGGGGTTCTCATTCTGAAATACAGATCTGGTTGAGCAAGACTATAAAATAATATTCCACTGACTTTTCATGACACTAGAGGTTCTGGTTCTGAAGTACAGATCTTATTGATCAAGACTATAAGTTAATGTTTCCACTGGCATTTATGACACCCGGTTGAGCAAGACTAGAAATATTTGCACTTAGTACATAATAATAGCTAGGTACCTTATTTCATTAGTTTGCTGGAGCAATATGGTGAAGCATATGAGTGTACAATACTTTATTAATAATAAAAACACAGACTGACATGAATTTAACAGGCAGTAAGCTACATTTGCAGGTAGACATACTGAAAAAGGCCAAACGGTGATTTAAAAATTTGTATAAAAATTGAAAACTTTCAAATATACAATGTATATAAACATTATATTTTTTTTGTATGCATATATATTCAAGTTTTTAATTCAACAAGAACTATGTTTAAAACATACAGATGTGCAAGTCCAATAAGCAATCTTTGACCTTTAAAATGTCCTTGACCATGACCATACAACCCTTAATATGCATAAAGTACCTTCCCATGCCGTGCATGGTCCTTTAGATTTCTGTGACATTAGACAAAATATCCCATTAGTAGCTTACATAGTAACAATTAAAGGACTGATAATGGCCAACTACACATTAAAGCTGCAATAGGAGGCTTTCTTTATATGTTATGTGCATAAAATAGTGTGTGTGTGTGTGTGTGTGTGTGTGTGTGTGTGTGTACACTGATAAAATGCCATGATTAACCTAAGAGTTATTAAATTAATACTAAACAAAATATTGCTAATACTTTATCAAGGGACACGAAAAAGTACTGTCGATATTTATATTTATCTCCTTAAACATTCTGAACATAGCTAATATCCGTGCACACACCTGATCAGTCGCACACACCTAATCAGTTGAAGACACCTAATCAGTCTCACACACCAGTCGCACACACCTAATCAGTCGCACACACCTTATCAGTCAAACACACCTAATCAGTTGTAGACTATGCATAACCTAAACAATTATTTACACCATGGTGGTTTACGATGATTGATTGGTATATCAAAGGCAGTTCGTTCAAAAAAGAAAGGTAAACAAAGCAAATGATTTAGCTTTTGAAAACCAATGCATATAATAAAGTGACAATAATTATATACCTTGCATTCATAAAGATGTCAGTTTTATGTTTGTTGTTGTAATGGTTATTCATGACACCATATCAGGAGTTAAATGCCAATATTCTCCCTTTAATGTTCATGGCTTATAAAAGCTTGACCTTAAACAAGTACTTTCTATAGTTTATAATGCTAGTGTCATATTATATTTTCATTAATTATACAATGAACCAAATTTTATAACCTTATGCAGCAAAGGCTGAGTTTACTGTAACACTAGAGTGCATATTAGATCACATGAATCAAGGACCGTAATACTGACAAAATCACTTTCAGTTTAGCATTACAATCCCTTAGACCATCAAATTGCTATAACGTCAGTATGACAATGTTACATACCTGTAAAGCACTACCCTAGAGTATGACAATGTCATACCTGTAAAGCACTACTCTAGAGTATGACAATATTACATACCTGTAAAGCACTGCTCTAGAGTATGACAATCTTACATACCTGTAAAGCAATACTCTATAGTATGATCATGTTACATACCTGTAAAGCACTACTCTAGAGTATGACAATGATACATACCTGTAAAGCACTACTCTATAGTATGGCAATGTTACATACCTGTAAAGCACTACTCTAGAGTATGACAATGTTGCATACCTGTAAAGCACTTCTCTAGAGAATGACAAAGTATCATACCTGTTAAGCACTACTCTAGAGTATGACAATGCTACATACCTGTAAAGCACTACTCAAGGGTATGACAATGTCACATACCTGTAAAGCACTATTCTAGAGTATGACAATGTTACATACCTGTAAAGCACTACTCTAGAGTATGACAATGTTACATACCTGTAAAGCACTACTATTCCAGAGTATGACAATGTCACATACCTGTAAAGCACTACTATTCCAGAGTATGACAATGTCACATACCTGTAAAGCACTACTCTAGATTATGACAAGTCACATACCTGTAAAGCACTACTCTAGAGTATGACAATCTCACATACTTGTAAAGCACTACTCTAAAGTATGACAATGTCACATACCTGTAAAGCACTACTCCAGAGTATGACAATGTCACAGACCTGTAAAGCACTACTCTAGAGTATGACAAAGTCATACCTGTAAAGCAATACTATAGGGTATCACAATGTCGCATACCTGTAAAGCACTACTCTAGAGTATGACAATGTAACATACCTGTAAAGCACTACTCTAGAGTATGAAAATGTCACATACCTGTAAAGCACTACTATAGGGTATCACAATGATGCATACCTGTAAAGTACTACTCTAGAGTATGACAATGTCATACCTGTAAAGTACTACTATAGGGTATCACGATGTCGCATACCTGTAAAGCACTACTCTGGAGTATGACAATGTCACATACCTGTAAAGCACTACTCTGGAGTATGACAATGTCACATACCTGTATAACACTACTCTAGAGTATGACAATGTCATACCTGTAAAGCAATACCATAGGGTGTCACAATGTCACATACCTGTAAAGCACTGCTCTACAGTATGTGAATCTCACATACCTGTAAAGCACTACTCCAGAGTATGACAATGTCACATACCTGTAAAGCACTACTCTAGAGTATGACAATGTCATACCTGTAAATCACTACTCTAGAGTATGACAATGTTACATACCTGTAAAGCACTACTCTAGAGTATGACAATGTCATACCTGTAAAGCACTACTATAGGGTATCACAATGTCGCATACCTGTAATGCACTACTATAGGGCATCACAATGTCGCATACCTGTAAAGCACTACTATAGGGCATCACAATGTCACATACCTGTAAGGAATGGTACAAATCTGTGGCCTCCTTCTCCGGCAACTGCTGAATTCTCTTACACAGCAAATTATAAGCCTTCTCTGGACACAACCCTGAAATCATGTTTAAATATATAGGATAAGGGGGGAGGTAGTGCAGTGGATAATGTTCGATTAATTAGTATCAACTAGTATCTTAGAGAACACTATATGTATGAATCAAGTTACATAACCACAAACTGGAATTTTTCTCTATATTTTCATGTTTAAATGGCTACATGATGTAAATTAAGAAATTTCATATTTTTTTACATACCAGTACAGTACTCTTTGTACATTTTTATGAAAAACTTGAATCTATTTGAAAAGAAAGTACATGTACATGTCAAACAGATTTCCTGTGAACCACAGACTGAAAACAAATCAGTAAAAAACAAATTTATCTGACTTAATTATGAAGTCTTAATGAAGATGTTAATTGAAAGTATTAACTTTATCACATACTTCATGGTGCAGAAGTGTAATAAACCTTGACATACAGTATTTTCAATATAAACCTCTAGTGTAATATCACTTCTGATTCATCGCTCGATGTTTTGCATATAACAAGGATCTCATACACAAATTGCCGAAGCACTTTCGGACTTGCCGGAATATATAAATGAAGTCGATTTGTCATAGTTAACCCTTTACTCCATAAATACGCGTTTTCCCGCACCAATTACAGGAGGCCTTTGAAAACAGTGCAGGAAGAGTTCAGATTGCTCGTGACGAGCAATCTGAACACTTCCTGCACTGTTTTCCACTCTGTCAGTTAATATAAACATAATTCACCCAATAATTATAAAGCCTTCTATAAAAGGTGTCCAAAGGTGTCTATATTAGACGTGTCCAAAGGCGTCTATATGAAGTAAAGGGTTAAATGATGTTATTTTGAGATGTTACGTCATACAATGACTCATGGAAACAAATATGCCCATTGTTTTTCTCCTTCCTTATAGAAGATCTGTTAAATAAACAGTTAATTTTTTTTTTTTTCAAGATTCAAATTCTTTATTCAGTAATTTAAACATATAATGTTTCTCATTACACACAAATTCAGATAATAAATGTAACACATGACACATAGATAATAGATCAATATTATGTTAGATTCTTTTAAATTAGAAAATTTCGTTATTTAAATACATATATTTTAATAGATTTTGAGGTTGGACAAATATAAATTAAACATTTAAATACTTTGTCAAATAAATACTTGAGTAGATCAACACAAAAAGATAGATGTATTTATTATGTATTTTGATTGTACAAGGAATTGCGAGTATTAAAAGCTTGATGAATAAACTTACACAAATTTAACAAGACTGAATACTTCTTACTTTGCATTAACTCAATGAATTTTATCATACTTGGCCGTTTATAATAATATGATTTAATAAAGCTTTTACGGATATCCTGATAACTAGGACACAGTAACACAAAATGGTATTCATCTTCTATGTCGTTTAATGTAATCTTTTCCTAGTTATGTGATAAAAGGAATCTTACATTCGTGCTCATTTATTATTGAATTTATCAAACTCGGCAGAGCCTCACATAATATATATTTTCCAACTTGTTTAATAAATTCAACAATAAATAAGCACTCATGTAAGATCTTTTATTTATTGTATTGGTCTAGTTATTGAGGAAAATTATCATGTCATGTGATGCATACATACTCGGTCACAATGAACCAAAGTCAGAAAATAAGAAAAACAAGGCCAACATGAACCAGAACTGGGCCAATATGTCCGGTTGTTTGAACCTAAAATTGATAAAAAGAAGGCGTTGTAATAATGAAGATGACACTATTGCAAGTATCACTGAGTACTTAACTGAAAATATAATATTTTTCAAAGTGTCAAACATGACAGCACTATTTATTATTTAAATGAGAAATTGATATGTTTCAAAACGTCAACAACGGAAGCAACATTGAATATTTAATTTAGAAATAGATAGAATCATGAGGCCAATTCATGGGAGCAATGTTTTTTATTTAACCAAGAAATTGATATTTCTAAAAAAACGTCAACAGTAGAAATAAACATATCTTACAAAACTGAGAAATTGATTTATTTTTTTTTAAAAAAAAAAGTCAACAGCGGAAGTAATATTTGATATTTTTCAAAACCTCAGTGTCTATGGGAGCAACATTTACAATTTAACTGAGAAAATGACACCATGAGAGCAACATTTACCATATATATATATATATATATAACTAAGATATTTGTGAGTTTCAAAATGTCAATCACAGAAGCAACATTATTGATTTTGTATCCTACCATTTATATCTTGGCACAGTTTATGATACTGGTGTAGGGGACATGTAATACAGATCTGCTGTGGATGTATGCGCGCCTGTTGGAACAGTGAGTTGAAAGATGTTCTCAACGAGTGCATGATTTCATCAACCTGCAAAACATGGATTATAAATATATATATATATATCACTTTAATTATCGTATCATTTTGAATAAAGAATCATAAAGCATTACAAAGGTTTTATTGAAATAAGATCATAAATCATTAAGTGTTCAGTTTCATAGAACTTCTATCATGAATATTACACTAGTTTCATAGAACTTAGATCATAAAGCTTTATCCAGCTTTATAGAAGTTAGACCATAAAGCTTTATCCAGCTTTACAGAACTTAGATCATAAAGCGTTATTCAGTTTTATAGAATTTAGATCATAAAGTGTTGTCGTGTTTTGTAGAACTTAGACCACAACCATTATCTAGTTTTATAGATCATAGATCATAAAGCGTTATCCAGTTTTATAGAACTTAGATCAAAATGTGTTGTCCAGTTTTATAGAACTTAGAACATAAAACATTATCCAGTTTTATAGAACTTAGATCATAAAGCGTTATCCAGTTCTATAAAACTTATATCATAAAGTTTTATTCAGTTTTATAGAACTTAGATCATAAAGCATTATCCAGTTTTACAGAATTTAGATTATAAAACATTATCCAGTTTTATAGAACTTAGATCATAAATCGTTATCCAGTTTATAGAATTTAGATCATAAAGAATTATTCAGTTTTATAGAACTTAGATCATAAAGCATTGTCCAGTTTTATAGAACTTAGACCATAAAGCATTATCTTGTTTTATAGAACTTAGATCATAAAGTGCTATCCAATTTTATAGAACTTAGATCATAAAGCATTATCCAGTTTTATAAATCTTTGATCATAAAACATTTTCCAGCTTTATAAACTTAGATCATAAAGTGTGTCCAGTTTTATAGAATTTAGATCATAAAGCATTATTCAGTTTTATAGAACTTAGATCATAAAACATTATCCAGTTTCGTAGAACTTAGATCATAAATCGTTATCCAGTTTTATAGAACTTAGATCATTAAGCATTATCCAGTTTACTAAAACTTTGATCATAAATCATTATCAAGCTTTATAAAACTTAGATCATAAAGTGTGTCCAGTTATATAGAACTAAGATCATAAAGTGTTGTCCAATTTCATAGAACTTTGGTCATAAATCATTATCCAGATTTTTAGAACTTCGATCATAAATCGTTATCCAGTTTAACAGGTCTTAGATCATAAAGCATTGTCCAGTTTTATAGAACTAAAATCATAAAGCAATTTCCAGTTTTATAAAATTTTGATCATAAATCATTTTCCAGCTTTATAAAACTTAGATCATAAAGTGTGTCCAGTTTTATAGAACTTAGACCATAAAGTGTGTCCAGTTTCAAAGAAATTAGATCATAAAGCGTTGTCCAGTTTCATAGAACTTAGATCATAAATCGTTGTCCAGCTTTATAAAACTTAGATCATAAAGTGTGTCCAGTTTTATTGAACTTAGATCATAAATTATTATCCAGTTATATAGAACTAAGATCAGAAAGTGTTGTCCAATTTCATAGAACTTTGATCATAAATCATTATCCAGTTTCACAAAACTTAGATCATAAAGGGTTATTCAGTTTCACAGAACTTAGATCATAAAGCATTGTCCAGTTTTATAGAACTTAGATCATAAAGCAATATCCAGTTTCACAGAACTTAGATCATAATGCATTATCCAGTTTTACAGAACTTAGATCACAAAGCGTTGTCCAGTTTTACAGAACTTAGATCATAAAGCGTCATCTAGTTTTAAAGAACTTAGATCATAAAGCATTATCCAGTTTTATAGAACTAAGATCATAAAGCGTTATCAAGTTTTATCAAACTTATACCATAAAAATTACTTCAGCTGTTACAGGTTGTAAGCAGGTTTCTAGATGTGAGTAGTGACACTGCACTTTAATAATCAAGATCAGGATTAAAAAGTTAGTGCAAATATAGTGAATATAATCAAAATAAGATACAATAAATTAAACAGAAGATTTTTAATCAAAACACAAAATTACAGTGTCACAGGTTCATTTATACTTACAAGTCCTGATGTGCAGCAGCGCAGCAGATGACACATAAGCTGGTTCCCTGGCTCCCTGGATATAAAACCAAACACATCACTTTTTATGGTTCCCTGTAAGACAGAAACATCATGATTATTATGCAGCACAATGTAGGCTTCCTTCTGCACTTTAACCACAACTGACAGGTACACTGACTTTAAATTCCGTGTGAGTAAGTCCGACTACTTTGTTCTTATTTCAATTTTTTTGTATTATTTGGCTTTTTCCTGTTATTTTATGAACCGCAGCATGGTCTAGTGGTAGAGTGTACGCCTCACGTGTGGAAGGTCATGAGTTTGTTCTTCGGCTGGATCATACCAAGGACTTAAATGGTACTAGACGCTTCCTCGCTTGGCGCTCAGCATTTAGAGGATAGTTCTAGGACTATTGGCATGGAGTCAGTATAATGTCACTGAGTGGTGCATGTGTCTGCATCATGATACTCCAGTGTGGCAATGTTTAGAATACTGTCTCAGGTAGACATCATTGCGACATGACTGAATTTTTTTTAAAAATAACACTAAACACCATACAACAACAACTGTTATTTTATATCTAAAAAACTATTCCAAACAAATTTTGATATATTACCTGTATACATGAACTCAAGCGCAACACATGACTAATTAATAGGTAACACTAGAACATTAACTTAATCAATCTAAATTCATATATGCATTTTGTGTATTACAATATGCGGACTCTTAATATATGCATTGTGTGCATTAATAGATTATGCAGACTGTATTATGTGATATTGATTATCTGAATTGATACAATATGCGGACTCTAATATATGCATTGTGTGTACTAGATTATGCACACTCTGTATTATGTGATAATGATCTCACAAAATGTATCTTACATAGCTAAGACAAAAGCTGTTTTTAAAATGATCAGAGATTCTCTTTTATCAATTATCATGTTAACAGCTTATGTAACTTAGATAAATACATTAGAGAAAAAATTTATTGTACAGTAATGAATGGTGTTTAGTATCAAATATATGGAAATATATTTTGTCTTTAGAATGAAATTTTTTTTTCGCGACAATTTGCTGAGACACGGTCAATTGGACTGTGTATCAAAATATGTAAATAAAATATCGCTACGTGATAAAATCGGCAAACAAGTCTACCGAGTATGTGCACTGTGTAAAAAAACGTCATCAATCGATGCGTACTGTGTAAAACATCATCTATTAATGCATGTTTACAGCAGATCAAAACTGAAAGTTGAAGAAATAAAAACCGCTGTCGTTTCAATTTCAATTTTTGCACTTGCAAAAATTTGCGAGCGTATGGAAAAACCACTCGCATTTTTCATTTTCCACTGGCATTTTGCGAGTGTTAAATTCGAGCCCTGATGTAATTTAGTGGACATCAAGTGAAAACTGCAAGTATTAGAATGCACACAAGGTCAAATCATGCAAATTTTTTATAATTCAAGGCCCATAACTCTGACATTAATAATCCGATTTGGCCTGTTCAAAACATTGTACAAGATAATATGGTTATATAACTACTGTGTAAGTTTGATGATGATCAAATGAAAAATGAGGGTGCTATAGAGCACACAAGGTCAAATATTGCATTTTTTAATGCTTAAATGGCCATAACTCTGACATTAATAATCTGATTTGGCTAGTTCAAGAACTATGGTTATAACTACTATGTAGGTTTGGTGAGAATCAAATGAAAAATACGGGTGCTAGAGTGCACACATGGTCAAATAAGGCAATTTTAATGTTTCAACGGCCAAAACTCTGACATTAATAATCCAATTTGGCCAGTTTAAGAACTTATCCGAGATATTATGGTTATATAACTGTTGTGCAAGTTTGGTGAGAATCAAATGAAAAATTAAGGTGCTAGAGTGCAAACAAAAGGTAAAACAGTGCATTTTTTTATGTTTCAAAGGCCATAACTCTGACATTAATAATCTGATTTGGCCAGTTCAAAACTTGTCCAAGATATTATGGTTATATAACTGCTGTGCAAGTTTCAGAACAATCAGAATATACCCCCCCCCCCACCCCCCCCCCCCCCCCCCGACTCATTTTGATACTGGGAATTTTGCTGACCATGGCAAGTTTTCTGCAAGAGGCTGCAGTATCTCTTGGATTCACCAAATCAGATAATTAGAACAAATTGATTGCTTGATTGCTTGAATAATGCAGATTTATTATTGGAAAAATTGATATAAAATAGTTCTAATAACAAAAAATCCCAGAGTTCATGTGTTGGGCCAGTGCAAAAGCACCACCTAGTGGTGGTAACACTGCGCATAATTATAGTTTTGTATTTTGTTGTTAACCCAGAACAGTTTATTGTTTGTTTCCAATTTCCTTTGGTCATTTTAATTTCATATGCAAATTAAAATTAAAGTTCAAATCAAGTATTTGTATACGCATATAAAAAAAAAAGAAGTCTAGAATCGATACTAGCTCTACTGGATGTTTATAAATAGATCAAATTACCGCAGAACTGTTTATTGTCTGTGTTTAATTTTTTTCTAATTTCCTTTCGTTGTTTTATTTTTAAATACAAACTAAAAGTAAAGACTGAATGTCAAACTGGGTTTTATTAACGCAAATTTAGTATTCATATACACATACTGAAAATTTGAAATGCGAAATCAGAGCTCTAGAACCAATACTAGCTCTACCTTATTTATAAATAGAATATGAAAGCAAGGCTATCTTGATATTTGATAACTTGAATGGAATTGATGCTGTTTTATCGGCTTTATTTCAAAGGGAACTGAATTATGCATAACAAACGACTGTATCACGGTATGGCCGATACAGACCCTGTCAATACAATGCGCATATTGTTCAGAAATGAACCGCAATAAACCGGTATACCTGAACAGCCCTAATACTAATACAGCATATACTATTACTATTGCAATCTGGCCTTGATGTTTAGTTTTTAATTGGTCTTTGTTAAATATGCTAACGTTTATAAAGGTCATTCCATTCTCATTTATTTTTAATAATGAATTCCTATATCAACAAACTCTTATCAAGTAATCAGATAAAAGGAAATATATATCTTTAGCAAACAATTTGAGATACTTACCTGAGAAACTGAAGAAATGTTCTTGAATTTCCTTTCAATTATCGTTTGTTTCTTATCAAGGCTTATCAGAGAAATCTCCAGCTGACCAATCCTAAATAACATTGTTCTATTGGTTGACTTTTCATGGTTACCATGGACACCTTGATTGTGACCTTGGAGATCAGTTTGACCTTGAACATCCGTATGTCCTTCAGGATGCCTGTACAGTCCTGTGAACATGTCTTTAAGCTGGTCTCCAGAGCTGGATGCATGCAACGGTTCAGAAATGTTTTCTGACGAACTATGACTATGCCCATCACTATTGAGATGTTCTCCGCTGTTACCATGTCCATCACTATTAAAGTCGCCGTGTTTTAAAATGTCATCATTACTTCCTGTTGGTGAATCATTATGCAACTCGGTCCCACGAAACAACGACTGCTGTGAATGTTTTTGTAATTCATTCTCTTTCAAAAAACTATCATCAAATAATGTTGGTAGACTCTTCACACTCGAGTCACTTTTATGTCTCCGTCGATCAGAATCAGTAACCTGCTGAGTGATGCTTGGACCCCTGCTTTCCCATTCTTTGGCCTCCAGTCTCAAAACGAGGTCATCAATGTGGTTGGAGAGTAATTTCTTACCCTTGACCTTTGCCCTTCCAACATACATGACCTCATAGCAAGCCTTTGCGGGCTCCGGCTCATGCTTTTCCATCTCATCAAACAAATCGCGTTGTGTTGCACCACGGATACATTTGAAGAGTTCTGGCACCTGAAAATAGATATAAAATTTCATCGTTTACTGAGGTAACCTGTATGAAAGATAGTAATGCAAAGGTTAAAAGTTGTTTTACGTCTCACTACACAGTGACACCCCTATTTTCCATGGTAAAATGATTCTTATGCTTAAAAAAAGAAGTCCTATGTAATTTGGTTTTGATATATTTTCAAAATGGTTCATAGTGGTTGTGATTTCTTGCTGCAGATGAGTAGAGCAAAAGCTGGCATAGCATATACTGCAATAAGACATCGCTGGTGTTAAAAAAGTGACAGGATTTCAACATATGCATGTATTTATACGCATTTGAGGACTTCTGTTGTAAAAAATCATAGGGTGTCACTTCATCCTCTTTAAAAAACCAAGCTGGTCAACATACCAATCAATTACTGTGCATTTTTATGTGGGGAAACATTCCTGCTATGAAAACAAAAAAAAACACTTTTTTTACCGTTGATATCCTACACCTTTTCTTATATAGAAAAGAGAACAAAATTCAACTGTGAAGTGACACATTAATTTATAGAAGTATAATGATGACACTTGATATATTCATAAGTATTCCTTTGAAGCCTTAACATCCGACAAGATGTATATCTGGTGACACCGATTCCAACATCTTACATGGTATTTGATATCAAAGTTGAAAATAAATAATACAAAAGTTCAATTATAAATATCTTTGAGAATAAATTGACAGACCTTATAATACTTTTTGAAGAATGAGGTATTAAATTCCATTGTCCATAAACAGGTTATATATGCCATCAGTTTTAACCCTTTACTCCATAGATACGTGTTTTCCCACACCAATCACAGAAGGCCTTTGAAAACAGTGCAGGAAGAGAAATCTGAACACTTCCTGCACTGTTTTCCACTCTGTCAGTTAATATAAACATAATTCACCCAATAATTTAAAAGCCATATTAGAGGTGTCCAAAGGCGTCTATATTACAGGTGTCCAAATGTCTATATTAGAGGTGTCCAAAGGCGCCTATATTAAAAGTGTCCAAAAGCGTCTATATAAGAGGTGTCCAAAGGTGCCTATATTAGAGGTGTCCAAAGGTGCCTATATTAGAGGTGTCCAAAAGCGTCTATATAAGAGGTGTCCAAAGGTGCCTATATTAGAGGTGTCCAAAGGCGTCTATATTAGAGGTGTCCAAAGGCGCCTATATTAGAGGTGTCCAAAGGCGTCTATATGAAGTAAAGGGCTAATGGAGGAGGAAGACCCCAGGATGAATCTGGGGTGGTAATCACCAACCATTCTCAAGAATATTCTTAAGACTTGAACTCAAGAATGAATTTTGAAAAACACATTTAGAGACCACTTTTTTAGACGAAATTTGCAAGCATGCAGGTACACCTAATGCATGTATATAGTCAGATGATCTCTTATAATTATTCTATATGTCATGGTAAACTAGATATCTAAGGTTGATATTTGGATATTCTCAAGAATGGTTGGTGAAAACGACCCCTGGTAGAACTACCATTGTTACACAAGTACCTGGTAAACTTTCTCACATAAAAGAGTTTTTGTGGACTGGGCTTGAACCCATGACATCACCAGTGAGAGGTAAGTGATCTCGAGACAGCACCTCAACACGTTGACCTCAAAGATCCGTTAAACTAGACATAAATCACCTCATGTAACATTAAAAGAAACTATGGGTATATGAGGTCAACGTTGAAAAAAATACTAGACCAGTCATCATGTCTTATACACCCAAACAGTTGAAATATGTTTTCAGTAATTTTATAACCATGGAACACCCTGTAGTCATGGGTAGCATCTATGACAACTTTGAAAGAAATCTGTGCATTTTGAACACAAAGCACTTTTGATAAAATTAAACCAAAACCTGAAAATTACATTATCTACATGTTGCAAATAGATTGATTGAATATTTAGCGTCATTTTTTTTTGCCATTGAGGGCTAACAGATGATCAGTTAACCTAACCACTGTTTCCTGGGATTAACCAGTACTCAAGCACACCCTGTCTCTGCAAGTAACTGATTACTTTCCCACTTGAATCAGTGGTGAGAGACAAATGATAATGAGACACAATGTCGTATATCAATCATCGCGGAGACTGTTGCCGGGCGGGGGATTCGAACTCACGACCCCCGGATTAATAGTCAGACGCATAACCGACTGAGCTAATCGGGCCCGGCTTGTTGCAAATAGAAAGTTTGAAATATACAGTGTACCTAGAGACCCTTAATTGAATTTTATTTTATTTTATTTTGGAAAGGGTCAAACAGTTACTCTTTTAAATGGTTTGAAGGTATCATATTTCATATATTCTTGCATGTTCATATTTGAAATAAAAAGTGATTTATATTTTACTTTCATCACTTTTAGATGAGCGCGTGGTCCAGTGGCAGAGCACCAAACCCATGATCGGAGGGTCATGGGTTCGATCCTCTGTCACGGCTATGTGTGGTGTCCTTGAGCAAGACGCCTTTCTGCATATGCTTAGTACTGGTTCTAACCAGGAAGACTTTGAGGGTGATTTGCCTAAGTTGTAATAACTTATTTCGCAACTGAAGTAAAATCAATAAGTTTAAACTATCACTTTTAGACATGCCGTTCATTACAAAAAAAAAAGATAATTCAATATCACTCAATATATGAAACAGAAACAGACTGGACACAAATACAACACCATATGTTCATAATATACAGAGTAATTTCCATAACTGTGACCTGTATACGTGACCTTAACCTACGGACTATATACCCAGGTCTTGTGTTTGACACATCATCATGTCATGGTCATCATTTGTGGCAAGCTATTTCAAAATCTCTCAATGAATAACACAGTAATAGACATAAACAAAATCTTTTGTCGAATGTTTGACCTCTAAGTGTGACCTTGACCTATGAGACAATGAGTGCCTTGCAGGTGGATATGGTTCGGCATTGTTGGCAGATGGTATCAAATGGCTGAACAAAACAAACTCTAAATAACACAACAACAATGACATCAAGTAGTATATGATAGAAAGACAAAAGCCTTGTCAAAAGTTGATGCTTCCGGCAATCCAAGTTGCCCACTTATAACCAGAAGTGTGTGCTGTCAGAATTGTACAACAACAAAGACACTTCACGCTGATACTTCATCGATGGAATACTAAATATTCATATGTCAGAAAACCATAATGTTACTGTTTTAACTATGACAGAGGTTGCAGACTCACCAATACAAAGATTCTCATGCAGACGGAAATATTGCTTAGATCACCCGCTTCAGAAAAAGACTAAAACATGTCAGTTCCTACTCACTACAGTACAGTCGAACCTGTGTAAAGGGTCAATACTATTGAACAGTCACTTGTCTTAAGCAGTCATATGTTTGCTATTTCCTATTTCTATGCTTTCAGAGCAAATTAACCTGTATTAGGCAATATCCTGTCTTAAAAGCTCACTTTTGCTCCTTCCTTTGGCTGGCTGCTTAAGACAGGTTTAACTGTACATTATGTTTCAAGTTGTTTTCATGGTATTTATAATAACGTAAACACGAACAAGAGGCCTAAGAGGGCATGAGGACTCTCTACTGGCTCATAGTGGCCATAGCACTTTTTGAAATTTCACATTTACCCTCTTTTGGGGTCGTCTTAACAACTTGTGGATAAATACCCCCACCACACTCATACTGAACAAAAGGTTAATTGCTATGAAAAGGAAATATTTTTAATTCCCATACCATTCATCTGTAAACAAAAATATAGTCCCGGTACAGAACCCTTATACAACCTAGTCCCTTGATTTGCCAGAACTTCAATCACCCACTCTTAGGGATTTGTTATGAGCAGAAATGCTTTAGATTTAATTAGAAGTTTTTTGTACATATGGTTGCGTAAATGAAAAACAATCAGTTTTCCTATAATTCCTCTGGTTTCAGAGAAAGTGTTGCTAACAGACGACAGACAATGCACCATCAAATAAGCCCTTCTGGCCAGTAGAGCTAAATAAGATTTTTGTAACTCCAAATTTTTACCTTTTTTTTTGGGGGGGGGGGGGGGGGGGGGTCCTTCTGACCCCTTAAGACAGTGGAACCAGTCATTTTTACAAATCTGAACCTCCTTGACCAAACAATGCTTTTGTGAAAATATAGGCAAAATCAGTTCCTTTTTAAACAACAAAAAAATGTTACACTAGCGTCCTGTTATAACGAGGGTCTTGGGGTCCACAAAATGAAATTGCGCTTTGTACGCTGACCGCATTATAGAGATAAATACAGGAAAAAGTTAGTTATTCACACCTATTGTGCTGTCCGACTCTTATGTGAATGGTATTGTTTGCATTGTAATGTGATATAAAGCGTATTTGGGTACAATTGATACACTTAGATATGTACATGTATATAATTAATAATAATAAAAAAAAAAGAAGTGGACTTTTTATACAGACACTGTTTTATATAGACACCATTTTTTACATCCACCCAGATGTAAAAAACGGTGTCTATATAAAAACTTACGCTTGGTTTGCTCGATCACATGATCACTCGTTAATAACAAAGTTTGCAAATGGCTTCCCTGTGTGGCACATTCAGCCTTTATTGTATCACTCTGATTATTACAAACTGTTAATGTTCAATGCTGGTATGAATCAATTACTGAAACTATCCTTTAAACCACCATGAGGTAAAGGTTATAACAGTTTGTTCTAATCAAGGCAAATTGGTGAGTAGAAGATGAGCGATGATCAAATCGAAACATGGCGACGATAAATTGTTTGGTTGTCATTTTTGTTATTTGATCATTCACACAGATTTTCAAGTTTTATATCATGACATTCAGAAGAAGATTTTTTAAGTTTTGGACTATTTTTAGTAATGGTGGCCATCTTGAATTTCAGATAAAAAAACAATCTTCTGTATAGTCTCCTATGCAATAGAAACATCCATGTTTAGTTTGAGTTTAATTGGCCTAGTGGTTTCAGAGAAAGTGCTGCTAACGGACGACAGACAATGTATGAAAAAGATCTAGAAAAAAGGGAAATCCATTGTGTATGTTATTATCCTCAATCCTTGTTTTCTTTAATGATATGCGATTGGTCTACCTGGAAATAACTCTTCTGCCTTTTGATGGTTAAAAATGGCAATATCACTACAAAAGCTTAAAAAAGCAACGCTATTTATCTTCAAAGAAAACTGGTTATTATTGGCTAATCAAACAGTGAGGAGTGAGCCATATTTATAAAATACACGATATATCAAAACAAAAACACAAAACAGTGTAAAAAGGCTGCTTTTTTTCTTTTTAAAAAAAAAACGGTTATACCACAGCAGTGGTCTAGGAGCACCTGCCTCACATGCTGAAGGTAGTTGATTTGATTCCTGGATAGGTCAGACCAAAGATTTGAAAACTGACACTAGAATCTAAAATCATTCCTTAATACTTTATTGTATGGTGTTTAGCGACACTTTCAACTTTTTCAGTCATATCAGGAGTGTGTGCTCGAGACTGCATAATCTAAGCATTGCCACACTCAGAACTGGAAAATAGCACTCGTCCGCTGGCCATGATGAGTACCTTATTATTTATTTGATTTTACGCATTCATAATAAAAATTGGAAAGGCAGAATGGGCAAATTTGGTAACAAATTTTAACCCCTGCACATTTGAGTGTCATACCACAGACACATTGTAGTGCAAAACATAGGGCCAACAAGTCCTAGAACTGTCCTCTAGATACTGATCGTCAAGCAAGAAAGCTTTAGTATAATTTTTACAAGTTTTTACTGACTAAGTGCTAAACAATGAAGACCCAGTTCAGGATTCGAATAACAGGAAGTTGATCACTGGATCAATATCTACATTAGTCCTTAGATACTGACACATCTGGGGATCCAACCCATAACCTCCCGCATGTTAGTTGGATGCTCGACCATTAACCCTTTGCTCCATAAGCATTTTCTTGGACTCTTCCAAATTGAAAGCATTAATTCACTACGTATCAGCAATGGGTGAATTATGTTTATATTAACTGACAGAGTGGAAAACAGTGCAGGAAGTGTTCAGATTGCTTGTTACGAGCAATCTGAACTCTTCCTGCACTGTTTTCAAAGGCCTTCTGTGATTGGTGCGGGAAAACACGTATCTATGGAGTAAAGGGTTAAACCGCCACTGCAATGTATCCTTAAAAGTGCCCTCACAGCTTGAAAGAGTCCCCAGAACAGAAATTGTGTTTAAATTCGTCATATTCAATGTCAAAAAACTACAACTTTATAAAATTGTTTAATACTTTAACACACATTATACTACACAGGTAAAAATGCCACCTATGTTAAACGTACGTTAAGCGTATGTTTAACGTAGGTTGGACAAAACGTATGTTAAACATACGTGGCATTTTTACCTGTGTGGGAAATCTGTATAAGTGTAACATTACACTAGGAAATCTGTATATGTGTAACATTTTACTAGGAAATCAGTATATGTGTATCATTACACTAGGAAATTTGTATATGTGTAACATTATACTAGGAACTCTGTATATGTGCAGCATTATACTAGGAAATCTGTATATGAGCAGCATTATACTAGAACATCTGTATATGTGTAACATTATACTAGGAAATTTGTATATGAGCAGCATTATACTAGGAAATCTGTATATGTGTAACATTTTACTAGGAAATCAGTAAATGTGTATCATAACACTAGGAAATCTGTATATGAGCAACATTATACTAGGAAATCTGTATATAAGCAGCATTATACTAGGAAATCTGTATATGTGTAACATTTTACTAGGAAATCAGTATATGTGTTTCATTACACTAGGAAATCTGTATATGTGTAGCATTATACTAGGAAATCTGTATATGTGTAACATAATACTAGGAAATCTGTATATGAGCAGCATTATACTGGAAATCAGTTTATGTGTAACATTATACTAGGAAATCAGTATATGTGTATCATTACACTAGGAAATCTGTATGTGTGTAACATTATACTAGGAAATCTGTATATGAGCAGCATTATATTAGAAAATCAGTATATGTGTAACATTATACTAGGAAATCAGTAAATGTGTATCATAACACTAGGAAATCTGTATATGAGCAACATTATACTAGGAAATCTGTATATGAGCAGCATTATACTAGGAAATCTGTGTATGTGTAACATTATACTAGGAAATCAGTATATGTGTAACATTATACTAGGAAATCAGTATATGTGTATCAATACACTAGGAAATCAGTTTATGTGTAACATTATACTAGGAAATCAGTATATGTGTATCATTACACTAGGAAATCTGTATGTGTGTAACATTATACTAGGAAATCTGTATATGAGCAGCATTGTATTAGAAAATCAGTATATGTGTAACATTATACTAGGAAATCAGTAAATGTGTATCATAACACTAGGAAATCTGTATATGAGCAACATTATACTAGGAAATCTGTATATGAGCAGCATTATACTAGGAAATCTGTGTATGTGTAACATTATACTAGGAAATCTGTATATGTGTATCAATACACTAGGAAATCTGTATATGTGTAACATTATACTAGGAAATCTGTATATGGGCAGCATTATACTAGGAAATCTGTATATGTGTAACATTACACTAGGAAATCTGTATATGTGTAACATTTTACTAGGAAATCAGTATATGTGTATCATTACACTAGGAAATCTGTATGTGTAACATTATACTAGGAAATCTGTATATGTGCAGCATTATACTAGGAAATCTGTGTATGTGTAACATTATACTAGGAAATCTGTACATGTGCAGCATTATACTAGGAAATCAGTATATGTGTATCATTACACTAGGAAATCTGTATGTGTAACATTATACTAGGAAATCTGTATATGTGCAGCATTATACTAGGAAATCTGTATATGTGTAACATTATACTAGGAAATCTGTACTTTTGTATTTATATTTATTGTTTGTTGCATGTAATCAAAATTTGCAGAACTTTACATTACCAAATAGAAACATAAGACTTGTTGAGTAAATACCAGACTGATCATTTACATATATATTACGTCTACTTACCTTGTCATCTGTCTGCCCATCCAGGGGTGGCAATGGCTTTGACAGTATGTATTTACTAATATTTTCTTTCTTATACAATACAGGCAATGGCATAGAATGCCTTTTTGACTCATTTTGAATAAGTGTCTTTTCACGACGGAGTGGGTAAGATGACTGCCTTGAAGCGGGCAGTTTTGAGACCATGTCTATATTTCTATCAGATTTCACATTTTTACGACGCAAACTTGTATTCCCCTGCCGAGTTAACTTTCTTTTTTCAATATATTTACTTGCAGATTGCATTTTCTCCTCATCTCCTCCATTTTTATTTTGGTTGGTGTGAGTTTTTAACTCCGAAAATGAAAATGTTTGTATATCTGCTTGATCAGCGCAGTCAGTAAAAGATACAGGCCGACTTATTTTTGATGAATTTTCAAAGCTTATCAATCGTCTGACAGCAACTTTTTCAGCATCAATCTTATTTTCATTTTCAAATTCGCCGACTAATCCATGAACATTTTTCCAACATGAAATCATTGCAGACTGGTTCATAATCATAGCATCCATCTGACTACCATAACTTTTTCTGGCAATCGCTGCAGCACGGCTAACCAAACTATCAGATTGTCTTTTGTCAACATAAAGCGTAACCGGACGTTTCGCATCCATATGGGATTTGCTTCTAAGAAGAACATTATCCATTGTTTGTTTTTTTAGTTTTTTATTCAGTTTATACTTTCCTAGTCTAATGAGAACATAAACTGTTTTATTGTACGTCAGAGTTGTAAGTATATGAACATAAACTGCTTTATTGTACTTCAGAATCGTTTGAGCACATTAACTACTTGAAATGTTCAACTGGTAGCAGTAACCTCAATCACTATCTGTTTTAAAAAATAATCAGAATGAACCCTGAATTTTGATAATTCAATTGAATAATATATACATAACTTATAAATACACAAGAAAAAGGTACTGTCCGTAAATAACAAAATAACAAAATCAACTACAAATTGCATGAACTTAAAACTATAAACACTAAATCTATCAATCAGACTACTGAGGGTACACAGAAGCTACCAGGCACAATGAATAAAATTTAACGCAACCAAGATGATAAAAACAATATATTTTATCTTATTCAGAATCTAAATCATCATCCATAAAACTGTCAGCAGAGTAAGAAGACATTTTTATATCAATTATAATGATTCTAATCAACATTCTAAAATACCAATTACCGGTAACTAAACCAAGGACTTGTATAGAAGGATAGGAAACTTGCACTTCCTGACAAAATGTTGATAAAATAGCACACAAGGATTATTATTTGGCAAATTAATCATTCATAATCGAAAGGCAACTCATTTCTTGTATGTTATATTAAAGTTGTATGTAATCTTACATGTTTAAACATGTTTTGATCATGCTAAAATGATATTGAGGTTTGACAGAAAATTTCTTGTAATTTGTCGTTATTTAAGATGCTATGTACAAATTTTGAAATCTGAGAAGTACTTCAACAATTTTAAACACAAATGGCTGGGAATGGTATTGTTTTGATTCTGCAATGTAAGAATTTTGATTTGAGTTCCAGAGATAAATGGAAGTTAACATAATTGAAAATGAGATATTTTTTTAAAATTGCATTGCTTTTGCAATTTCACAAGTTATGCAGTGATACAATTTGTTTTTTTTTTTGTTCATTGTGTTCAACTGAAGAAATATGCTAGTGCCGGGACCCCAAAGGAGGATGAGATTGTGATATTGCATACAAGTCACTTGACCCAACATTAGACATTTACTCATCTATATTAAAGTTAGTTTATATTAACTTATATTAGCTCAATTGCAAAAGCAAGTTCTGAGCTCTCAATTCCATTTTCTGGGAAACATGATAGACTTGTTTTTTAGAGTCAAGTCGATCACGGAATCAGACTTCAACATTATTCACTGCACTGCCAGCCCACTATACATTTTTGACTTCTACTAGCCAATGTGGTTCTGGCTAAGAATAAAATCACTGTCCATCTCTGCAGAGGGACAGAAATCGTCTAAATGGGTGTCATGTTCATTTAACAATTTTTTGTCATGTTCATTATTGTGGTCAAATTACCAACTCCTGTGTGATTCTAGAGAATATTCCTTCCTGTTGGCGTGGAATAACCTATAATGTTACACCGTAAAATTCCATTCATTTGATTTGTACTTGTAGCATATCTGGTGCCAATTTAACTAACCTTAACTTAACTAAGTCTTTAAGATTTTCGTATGAACAAATTTCGACACCTAGGAAGATTTCATCTGCGCAGTATTTATTGCAAATTTTAAAAAGAATACTATTTACAAGGCTAGCGAAAGTTTGTAATATGATGTAAGTGAAACACTAAATGATGTCCTGGCTTTATTTCGTTCCTTCTAATTTTGCATAAGAAGTTTGTAAACTTACAAACATAAGTGAAACCAGCCCCTAGTTATTCAAATGATTGTTTATTTATAAGAATTTACTAAGAGCTAAACAACGTTGACCCTGATCAGGACTCGAATAACAGTAAGTTGGATGACATCTACATTGGTAGCTTCTCAGTCAGTTCATTATTTTTACATCCCTTCAAAAGTATAATGAAATTATCCAAAACAAGAATGGACTAGTTTTCATTGGTAGCTTCTCAGTCAGTTCATTATTTTTACATCCCTTCAAAAGTATAATGAAATTATCCAAAACAAGAATGGACTAGTTTTCATTGGTAGCTTCTCAGTCAGTTCATTATTTTTACATCCCTTCAAAAGTATAATGAAATTATCCAAAACAAGAATGGACTAGTTTTCATTGGTAGCTTCACAGTCAGTTCATTACTTTTACATCCCTTCAAAAGTATAATGAAATTATCCAAAACAAGAATGGACTAGTTTTCATTGGTAGCTTTTCAGTCAGTTCATTATTTTTACATCCCTTCAAAAGTATAATGAAATTATCCAAAACAAGAATGGACTAGTTTTCATTGGTAGCTTCACAGTCAGTTCATTACTTTTACATCCCTTCAAAAGTATAATGAAATTATCCAAAACAAGAATGGACTAGTTTTCATTGGTAGCTTTCAGTCAATTCATTATTTTTACATCCCTTCAAAAGTATAATGAAATTATCCAAAACAAGAATGGACTAGTTTTCATTGGTAGCTTCTCAGTCAGTTCATTATTTTTACATCCCTTCAAAAGTATAATGAAATTATCCAAAACAGGAATGGACTAGTTTTCATTGGTAGCTTCTCAGTCAGTTCATTATTTTTACATCCCTTCAAAAGTATAATGAAATTATCCAAAACAAGAATGGACTAGTTTTCATTGGTAGCTTTCAGTCAATTCATTATTTTTACATCCCTTCAAAAGTATAATGAAATTATCCAAAACAAGAATGGACTAGTTTTCATTGGTAGCTTCTCAGTCAGTTCATTATTTTTACATCCCTTCAAAAGTATAATGAAATTATCCAAAACAGGAATGGACTAGTTTTCATTGGTAGCTTCTCAGTCAGTTCATTATTTTTACATCCCTTCAAAAGTATAATGAAATTATCCAAAACAAGAATGGACTAGTTTTCATTGGTAGCTTTCAGTCAATTCATTATTTTTACATCCCTTCAAAAGTATAATGAAATTATCCAAAACAAGAATGGACTAGTTTTCATTGGTAGCTTCTCAGTCAGTTCATTATTTTTACACCCAGGGCCCTTCAAAGTGATAATGCAATGATCCAAAACAAGAATGGATAAGTCTACAATAGCATGATTTACTAAGCAAATTTTTGGCATTATTAGAATAACTTCTTACAGAATGAGTTTTTTAAGTATTTTTGTAGTGGAACTTATAAAATATGCCACTCAGTGAGTACAGCCTCTGACTACCAACCCCGGGGGTCATCAATTTGAAACCCCGTCTGGTCAATATTTTGGGAAGTAGTCAGTGACTCACAGAAAAAAAAGCGTGTCTAGTACAGTTCAATCACTTATAGATCCCAGAAGCAATGATTGGGTGCGCTGACCACCATTATATAACTTAAATACTGTTGAAAAACGCATAAAAACTATCTAATATCTGTTACCATTTCTATAACCAAGTCAAGCCTTACTGCCACCACAGACTTACTGTTGACAATTCAAACCAGATATATATAATGGGACAATGGCCATCACCTGGCCACACTTGCATGCCTTTGATGGTAGATTAATTAATTAAATCTTCATCTGAGGACAAGGACAACTTAAATACAAATGCACTAATCAAATTTGGCCTGATTTCTAAAA
Source organism: Panopea generosa (assembly GCA_029582155.1). Classification (NCBI taxonomy): domain Eukaryota; kingdom Metazoa; phylum Mollusca; class Bivalvia; order Adapedonta; family Hiatellidae; genus Panopea; species Panopea generosa. The sequence goes on from CM055896.1 coordinate 38,606,128, forward strand.
ATAAACTTAAGTTCATGACCTTAATCATTACTGACCATGGAACATATGGTGCAGAAAAAAATCTGTTTGTATGAATATAGTTTATATATTATCATAGTCCAACTGATTATCTCTCTATCCATCTGTTTGTCTTCCCTCTGTCATGTTAAATGAAATGTCACTTTGCTGCCTTCAGAGTTAATTGCTGATTCAAGTGGGAAAGTTATCAGTTACTTAATTAGTTTTGTTTGATATACGACATTGCGCCTCATTATTATTTGTCTCTCACCGCTGATTCAAGTGGGAAAGTTATCAGTTACTTGCAGAGATGCAGTGTGCTCGAGTATTGGTTAACATTTCCCAGGAAACAAGTTAACTGATCGTCTGTTAGCCCTCGATGGCATAAAAATGATACTAAATATTCAATCAATTAATCAATCAATCAATCAATCAGAGTTAACTGGTTTTGTTTGAATATGAAGCATTCTTTTAATAACATCAACAGATGGTGAATTAATCACTCATTCCTACAATCTTAAAAGGTCAATCAGATCATCTGGTAGTCCATATGGTATAAAAATAGTGCTAAATATTCAACTGATTGATTGATTGAATATTTAGCATCATTTTTATGCCATCGAGAGCTAACAGACGATCGATTAAACTAACCACTGTTCCCTTGGATCCTGGAAGGTTAACCAGTACTTCGGGACACCCCATCGCCACAAGTAACTGATAACTTTCCCACTTGAATCAGCGGTGAGAGACGAATGATAATGAGGTGCATTGTGGTATATCAAACAAAACTAATTAACTCTGAGGGTAGCGAAATGACATTAATTTATCATCACAGAAGGACATACAGATAGAGAATAAGGCCATATAATACCTCTCTTCCACAACAAAAATGTTTGTAATTTATAATAAATATTTCAACAGCCAGATTAATAATGAAACACAAATACCTTTAGAATTCCATTTGGTTTCTATAAACTTACATGCAACACAACTAAAACATTTCCATTTAAAACTATTTACAGCTAAATCTATTTACAGCTACGTGTAGACAACATGAATATTTTAACAGCCAACATGTCATAGTAAATATTGCATAAAACTTAATTACATATTGTTTTTTTTGTAATGATTGAATGAATCTCCCTTCATGTTTTACAGTATACAAACAAACAAGGTTATATGTTGTCAACAGGAAGGAAAATTCCAGTCTCACTCTCCATTTAATTAAAACAACAAATTAACTAAATTAACAAAATCATCAAACAGAATGAAAAACCAAAAACCAAAAAAGAAACATCAACAAATGGATACCAGTTTTCAGAATGAACCTAAAACCTTGACACCGGCAAAACTGCAGTGTTTCAGCATATTCTAAATAGAATGCTAAACTTATTAGAGTGGTCCCATTCTTGCCAGCATTCAAGTGGCGCCCTGGAACCAGGCACAGGGGTTGATAATTCAACAACAATGAACATGTAGATAAAGTATAAAATAGATGTTGTTCTACTTTCTCATCCATTAAAATCGCTAAGATTTTTCAAAATAGAACTTTCTATTTAACATATAAATTGTCATGACCATTGTAGATGGTGTCCTACTTTCTAAGCTAGTAAAAGTGCTAAGATTTTTTGAAATAGAACATTCCATTTTACAGAGACTGTCACTATCATCGAAGATGTTGACCTACTTCCCCAGCCAATGAAATTGCTCCAAAAACAAAAAGAAGAGCAACACCTAAGTCAGTTAAAAGATACATGGAATTTTTCTATTTTCTATCGGCTTACAAAATACCACATAACATCTATATATTGACAAGCCAACTAACTAATTTTGATTAATCTTGATCCTGTAAAATTTTCACAATGAAAAACATTATGTTTTGACAAAGAAACGCAATCAACATACAATCTCCTTCTCTTTACTAAACAATAACAGTTACTACAAAGGGGGAAAACTATGTCACAAAATACATCTTGATCCCCAGTTATACAAAACTTCTGAGGGGAAAATATTATGTCACTAAAACATTCTGCTCTCTAGTTATATAAAACTGACAACAAGTAATACCAGTCTATACCAAGTTTCATACCAGTCTATATCAAGTTTCATACCGGTCTTTACCAAGTTTCATACCGGTTTATACCAAGTTTCATACTAGTCTATAACAAGTTTCATACCAGTCTATACCAAGTTTCATACCAGTCTATACCAAGTTTCATACCTAGTTTCATACCAGTCTATACCAAGTTTCATACCGGTCTATACCAAGTTTCATACCAGTCTAAACCTAGTTTCATACCAGTCTATACCTAGTTTCATACCAATCTATACCAAGTTTCATACCAGTCTATACCAAGTTTCATACCGGTCTATACCAAGTTTCATACAAGTCTATACCAAGTTTCATACCGGTCTATACCAAGTTTCATTACAGTGTGCAATAATATACTTTAATGAGTTCAAGGCAGTGTCTAATTCACATAATACAGAAAACACTCAATATTGTAGCACTAAAACAATTGGTCACACAGTATTTAATCAGTTTATCCTGAAAAAAAATCACAAATTATTTTGTTCAAAGATCTGCACACAAACAAATTAACAACAGACAGATTATAACTGCTTTTGTCTTAATATATCATTTTTATTAAAAAAATCCAAATAAATCCAAATACTGAAACATTTTGAACATAATTGTTCCTACAATAAACAGTTTCAAACTAAACACAGACAAATTTTCACACACGAAGTTACAAAACTAAATTTTGCTTTAAACATGTTCGAACTAATGCATAGATCTGGAAAACCGACATATCAGATTCCGTTATCTTTAATTTGCCACTTCCTATTTACAAGGATGCAGTTTTCATTCTGTCACGAGTACGGCAAATGAGATTTTTAAGGACTATCACTGATTATTTTAACGACCTCAGCCAGGACACGGACTCCATACGGACTACCTCAGTGGGTGACAGATAACATGACCCTGTTCCTGTTGGTTATAATCCAGGGGTCGTGAGTTTGAATCCCCCACCCAGCAACAGTCTCCGTGATGATTGATATACGACATTTGGGTCTCATTATCATTCGTCTCTCACCACTGATTCAAGTGAGAAAGTTATCAGTTACTTGCGGAAATGGGATGTACTCGAGTACTGGTTAATCTCAGGAAACAGTGGTTAGGTTAACTGATCGTCTGTTAGCCCTTGATGGCATAAAAATGACGCTAAATATTCAATCAATCAATCAATCAATCTGTTGGTTATAATCGCTGTATCTTTCAAAGATTTTTAATTCATAGAATTAAAATGTTTAGGCCATTATAAGTTTATTACTAGATTATCATCCAAATTTTTCTTAAAGATATTTTTGGTTAAACAATTATATCATTTGATGCCAAGTCGATCTGATGTTTGTACTTAGATTCTTTGTTTCATTTCTGAGCCAGTGTGATAACGATGTCCTAATTCCAGTCTGATAATGTTGTCCTTTTGAGTCCTTATCTGTCTGATTTGATGTCCTAATCCAAGTCTGATTTTAATGTTCTAATCTAGATCTGATTTTAATATTCTAATCTAGGTCTGATTTTGAAATCTAATCTAGGTCTGATTTTAATGTTCTAATATAGGTCTGATTTTGATGTCCTAATCTAGGTCTGATTTTAATGTTCTAATCTAGGTATTATTTTAATGTTATAATCTAGGTCTGATTTAAATGTTCTAATCCAAGGCTGATTTTGATGTCCTAATCCAAGTCTGATTTTAATGTTCTAATCTAGGTCTGACTTAAATGTTCTAATCCAAGTCTGATTTTGATGTCCTAATCAAAGTCTGATTTTAATGTTCTTATCAAGGTCTGATTTTAATGTTCTAATCCAAGTCTAATTTTGATGTCCTTATCCAAGTCTGATTTTGATGTTCTAATCCAAGTCTAATTTTAATGTTCTAATCTAGGTGTGATTTTGATGTCCTAATCCAAGTCTAATTTTAATGTTCTAATCTAGGTCTGATTTTGATGTCCTAATCCAAGTCTAATTTTGATGTCCTAATCCAAGTCTGATTTTGGTGTCCTAATCCAAGTCTAATTTTAATGTTCTAATCTAGGTCTGATTTTGATGTCCTAATCCAAGTCTAATTTTAATGTTCTAATCTAGGTCTGATTTTGATGTCCTAATCCAAGTATAATTTTAATATTCTAATCTAGGTTTGATTTTGATGTCTTAATCCAAGTCTAATTTTAATGTTCTAATCTAGGTCTGATTTTAATGTTCTAATCTAGGTCTGATTTTGATGATATCATATTCCAAGTCAGATTTATATGTCCATAATCCCAGTCAAATTTTGATGTCAATAATTTCAGTCTGATTTTCATGTCCTAATCCCATTTGATTTTGGTGTCCTAATCCCAGGCACCATCTGTCAATGACAATTGGAACATTTACCAAATGAACCTGGAACATCTACCAATGGAACCTGAAGATCCTACTAATGGAACTTGGAGACTCTACCAATGGGACCTGGAGACTACTACAGGAACCTGGAACATCTACGAAATGAAGCTGGAATATCTACCAAAAGAACCTGGAACATCTACCAAAGGTACCTACAGCATCTACCAAAGGAACGAACATCTCGAAAAAGGAACCTATAACATATACCAAAGGGCACTATAACATCTACCAAAGGGTATTATAACATCTACCAAAGGAACCCGAACATCTACCAAAGGAACCTGGAATATCTACCAAAGGAACCTGGAACATATACCAAGGGAACCTGGAACATAAACCAAGGGAACCTGGAACATCTACCAAAGGAACCTACAACATCTACTAAAGGAACCTGGAACATATACCAAGAGAACCCAGAACATCTACCAAAGAAACCTGGAACATATACCAAAGGAACCTACAACATCTACCAAGGAAATCTGGCACATATACCAAGGGAACCTGGAACATCTACCAAAGGAACCTGGAACATAAACCAAAGGGACATGGAACATATACAAAGGGAACCTGGAACATCTACCAAAGGAACATGGAACATATACCAAAGGAACCTGGAATATCTACCAAAGGAACCTTTAACATCTACCAAGGGATCCTACAACATCTACCAAAGGAACTGGAAACATCTACCAAAGGATCTTTTAACATCTACCAAAGGAAACTGGAACATCTGACAAAGACACCTATAACATTTACAAAAGGAATCTGGAACATCTACCAAAGGAACCTGGAACATATACCAAGGGAACCTGTAACATCTACCAAAGGCACCTATAACATCTACCAAAGGAACATATAACATTTACCAAAGGAACCTATAACATCTACCAAAGGAACCTGGAACATCTAACAAAGGAACCTATAACATCTACAAAAGGAGCCTGGAACCTTGAACTTCTACCAAGGAACCATGGAACATCTACCATGGAAACCTGGGACATCTACCAAATGAACATGGAACATCTACCAAGGAAACATGGAACATCTACCAAAGGAACCTGGAATATCTTCCAAAGGAACCTATAACATCTACCAAAGGAACCGGGAACATCTACCAAGGGAACCTGGAACATCTACCAAGGGAACCTGGAACATATACCAAAGGAACAGGGAACATATACCAAAGGAACCTATAACATATACCAAGGGAACCTATAACATATACCAAGGAACCTGGAACATCTGCCAAAGGAAACATGGAACATCTACAAAAGGAACCTGGAATATCTACCAAAGGAACCTATAAAAGCTACCAAAGGAACCTGGAAAATATACCAAGGGAACCTGGAACATTTACCAAAGGAACCTATAACATCTACCAAAGGGACCTGGAAAATATACCAAAGGAACCTTGAACATCTACCAAGGGAACCTGGAACATCAACTAAAGGAACCTATGCCATCTACCATAGGAACCTATAGCATCTACCAATGGAACTGGGAACATCTACCAAAGGAACCCACAGCATCTACCAAGGGAACCTGGAACATCTACCAAAAGAATCTACAATATCTACCAAAGGAACATATAACATCTACCAAGGGAACCAAGAACACCTACCAAAAGAATCTACATTATCTACCAAAGGAACCTATAACATCTACCAACGGAACCCAAAACATCTACCAAAAGAATTTAAGTATCTACCAAAGGAACCTATAACATCTACCACCAGAACCTGGAACATCTACCAAAAGAATTTACAGCATCTACCAAGGGAACCCAGAACATCTACCAAAAGAATCTACAGTATCTACCAAAGGAACATATAACATCTACCAAGGGAACCCGGAACATCTACCAAAAGAATCTACAGTATCTACCAAAGGAACCTATAACATCTACTAAGGGAATCCGAAAAATCTACCAAAAGAATCTACAGTATCTACCAAATGAACCTATAACATCTACCAGAGGAACTTGGAACATCTACCAAAGGAACCTACAGCATGTACCAAAGGAAACTGGAACATCTACCAAAGGAATCTACAGTATCTACCAAAGGAACCTATAACATATACCAACGGAACCGGGAACATCTACCAAAGGAACCTACAGCATCTACCAAGGGAACCCAGAACATCTACCAGAGAAACCTTATACATCTACCAAATAAACCTACAGCATCTACCAAGGGAACCTGGAACATCTACCAAACGAACCTACAGTATCTACCAAAGGAACCTATAACATCTACCAAGGGAACCCGGAACATCTACCAAAAGAACCTACAGTATCTACCAAAGGAACCTATAACATCTACCAAGGGAACCCGGAAAAACATCTACCAAAAGAACCTACAGTATCTACAAAAGGAACCTATAACATCTACCAAGGGAACCTGGAACATCTACCAAAAGAACCTACAGTATCTACCTAAGGAACCTATAACATCTACCAACGGAACCTGGAACATCTACCAAGGGAACCCTGAACATCTACCAAAAGAATCTACAGTATCTACTAAAGGAACCTATAACATCTACCAACGGAACCTGGAACATCTACCAAAGGAACCTACAGCATGAACCAAGGAAACCTGGAACATCTACTAAAATAATCTACAGTATCTACCAAAGGAACCTATAACATCTACCAAGGCAACCCGGAACATCTACCAAAAGAATCTACAGTATCTACCAAAGGAACCTGTAACATCTACCAGAGGAACTTGGAACATCTATCAAAAGAACCTACAGCATATACCGAGGCAACCCGGAATATCTACCAAAAGAATCTACAGTATCTACCAAAGGAACCTATAACATCTACAAAGGGAACCCTGAACATCTACCAAAAATACCTAGAACAGTCATGTACCAAAGAAAAAAAAACAGTCATATTCTCAGACAAGTCAATAGTGACTCAATGACTGTTGACTAGTTGACAATTATTTTGTTAAGAGAGAAGAACAAACAGATGGACAAGTGAATCCTGCAATACATCACCTACATCACTCTCTTAGTAATATGTATAATATTCCTTCACTACTGGCTGAGATTTACCTTAAGGAGAGATGTGATAATGTTACAAGCAATTATCTATGTTGACAATTATAATCAAATCATACAGTCATTCTCTGATAAAGCTGAATGACAAATGCGGACATAAATCCCACACAATGATATAAATATGTATGACATTTGGTTTTTCACAACTAATCTCTGTACAAAATCTTAATCTTTTGTTATTTTACAGTGTTGCTACACTTACCCTGTACAGATAGCGCTATTCAAGTAGGCAGTGGTATAGTGGATATGGAGTTGGACACTTACACAAGAGGTAGTGGGTTCAGCTCAAAAGGCCTCTCAAAAACAACACACAGTAATGTTTTTATTACCCAGAAAATGTAGTCAAGATTCACAAATAGACTTTGAGCTTACTTCACAATCAAGTGACATAATCAAGATTCACAAATGGACTTTGAGCTTACTTCACAATCAAGTGACATCATATGTTTGTTTCAATGATAATGGTAGCTGTGCTAGAGCAAAGCCATCGCACGCTGCCAGAGATTGACGAATGTTGTGTCAGTGAAATATAGAAATGAAAGTTAGACATTTTCATTTTAATTCGATCAAATAATTATTGTAAAATTTGTTTCATCCTAGGAAGAGTCTGCATGACGTAGTTAAGCAGTAAAAAAATGCTGTCTATATACAAAACGGTGACTTTGCTTCAATGTTTACAACACCAATTAATAAAACTTTGTTTTTTTGTCACGCTTTGGTAGATTTGATATACCATACTATTTGTAATTAATTTATTTATGAGAATGAGATGTTTTGTACAAATTCATGTAAAAAATTATTTTATTTTAAACAACACTGAAATTTTTAACCCAGATATATTATACTACCTTTAACAATAAAAAAAGTATGAATGCTCTTAGAAGTATCATACCAGTGTACTTGTCACACATATACCACTCTTCCCACCCCCATTCATCAACCCCCATGTATTAAAATGAAACAAATATGGCCATTATCAATGAATTAATTGCTAGATTATCATCCCCGCCCGCCCCCTATTTCCATGCCGTCCTGACCCTTTTTTTTTTTCATAAAAAAATTAATAAATATAATTTATTATATATATATATATTTTTTTAGTAAAAAAAAAACATCAAAAATTTTAAAAATAAAAAAAAATAAAAATAAAAATAAAATCCTCCCTCCCTCCCCATTTTTATGAAAAATTTGAATAATTAGCAATTAATTTATAATGGCCTATTATAAAATTAAGTATATTGGCATAAATGATTGTTCCTATAAATGGAACAGACCTATTAAATTTTTTAACCCTTTACTTCATAGATACGCGATTTCCCGCACCAACCACAGAAGGCCTTTGAAAACAGTGCAGGAAGAGTTCAGATTGCTCGTGACGAGCAATCTGAACACTTCCTGCACTGTTTTCCACTCTGTCAGTTAATATAAACATAATTCACCCATGACTGATATGTGGTGAATTATTGCTTTCTATATTAGAGGTGTCCAAAGGCGTCTATATGAAGTAAAGGGTTAAGAGATCTACAATCAATATTCCAGATGAAATTATAGTTCCTGTTTGGTATATTTCAGCAAAAACCTTTCAGTATAATGTTAAAGGGAGTATATTGGGAATAAAATGCTATAAATGTCTTAAAAATTAATCTAATTTTAAAATGGATAAATAACATCTAATTAACAGGCCATCTTTAAAAAAAAATATCTGTTTGCTGTGCTCTGACCAAGTATTTTTCATGTGGGTAGGTAAGAAGCCAATTTTCTTTTTGTTTGCCAGATTTTGATTTTGCATACCGGTAGTAATTTTAAAGAGAATTGACAGAAAACCTGAAAAAAATTATTTAACGCTTTGAAATTCAATAAAAAGAGGCCCAAGAGGGCCTGAGGACGCTCTACTGACTCATAGTGGCCATAGCACTTTTTGAAATTCTACTATGCAATAGAAACATCGGGGCGGGGTCATTTTTAACTCTAGGGACACCATTTGAACAAATCTAACAAAACTATAGTTGGTCATCATTATTACATAAACATTTTGAAAATCTGTTGGACTGTTCATGAGAAAAAGATTTTTTAAGTTTTGGACTATTTTTAGTAATGGTGGCCATCTTGAATTTTAGATCGAAAAAGTAAATCTTTTGTTTAGTCTCCTATGCAATAGAAACATCCATGTGAAGTTTCAGTTTAATTGGCCTAGTGGTTTCAGAATAAATGAAAAAAAAGAGAATTTTCTGTTTTCCCACAGTATCCCAATGTAAAATTCTAAGTTCCCTTACAGGGCCCCTATATATTTTAGCCCCTAAATTCTTATCTGCAATCAAACCCCTACACTTAGGGATAATTTATGCAAAATATGAACAAATCTGACATACCGGTTCTTAAGAAAACGAATTTAGTAATTCCCAATGTTTACCCTTTTGGGGCCCCTCCTGACCCCTTAAGACGGTGGAACCCAGTCATTTTTACAAATCTGAACCTCCTTAACCAAACAATGCTTCTGTGAAGATATAGGCAAAATCATTTCCATTTTAAAAAAAAAAAAAAAAAAAAATTATAATGACATGTGTCCTCTAATTGAACCCTCGGGGGGGGGGGGGGGGGGGGGGGGGGTCATATTTAACCCTAGGGACACCATTTGAACAAATCTAACAAAACTATAGTTGGTCATCATTACTACATACACATTTTGAAAATCTGTTGGGCCATTCATGAGAAGATTATTTTTTAAGTTTTGGACTATTTTTAGTAACGGCAGCCATCTTGAATTTCAGATCGAAAAAAAAAAAATCTTCTGTATAGTCTCCTATGCAATAGAAACACCCATGTGAAGTTTCAGTTTAATTGGCCTAGTGGTTTCAGAGAAAGTGCTGCTAACAGACGACAGACGACACACGTCAGACGACAGACGACGGACGACAGACAACGCACCATCGCATAAGCACTTCTAAAAAATGGTTGGGTAGCTGCAATTCTGGGTGAGTAGGTAAGAGCACTGCAAATAAATCTTTTTACACCCTTTACTTCATATAGACGCCTTTGGACACCTAATATAAACGTCTATGGACATCTCTAATATAGACGCCTTTGGACACCTAATATAAACGCCTTTGGACACCTCTAATATAGACGCCTTTGGACACCTCTAATATAGATACCTTTAGACACCTCAAATATAGACGCCTTTGGACATATCTAATATAGACGCCTTCGAACACCTCTAATATAGACGCCTTTGGACACCTCTAATATAGATGCCTTTGGACACCTAATATAAACGCCTTTGGACACCTAATATAAACGCCTATGGACACCTCTAATATAGACGCCTTTGGACACCTAATATAAACGCCTTTGGACACCTCCAATATAGACGCCTTTGGACACCTCTAATATAGATACCTTTAGACACCTCAAATATAGACGCCTTTGGACATATCTAATATAGACGCCTTCGGACACCTCTAATATAGACACCTTTGGACACCTCTAATATAGATGCCTTTGGACACCTCTAACAGTGATGCCTATGGACACCTCTAATAAAGACGCCTTTGAATTATTGGGTGAATTATTTTATATTAACTCACAGAGTGGAAAACAGTGCAGGAAGTGTTCAGATTGCTCGTCACGAATGGTAAACTTGAAACGAAATCCCCTTTCTAAAAATAGGCATCACCTAAATATTTCTTGACGGACTTCACATTGTCATTCAGACTTTCTGAGATGAAGCAAGTTGTACTAAGTTTAAACCTGTATAACGGATCAAATAAAACGAAACTGAAATCTCACGACTCATTTAATCATATTAATACGTCAGAAAAAGTGTTTTAAGCAGGAAATCCATTAAGTCTAACCTAGGTGCATAGCTCAAGTTAGGAAATCCCTTTTCAATACATTATTATGACATGTTTGAATAGATATCCGTCTGGCAAAACAGGGTCAGTGTGTATATTTATAAGTATGATATATTGGAGAAAAAAAATGTTTTCAGCCAATTTCAAAATTTTGAAAAATCCTGCTATATTCCCTTTAAAGAGATATTAGGCAATTTTAATGAAAGCCTGGTTAAAAATAGAATGTTCAAAATGTAATCCAAAATCAATTACCCCGAAATCCGCTATCTGTACAAATTAGTTTGTCATTTAATCACTATGAGATAAATTATTTATAAAAAAAATATAAAACTGACATCTTCTTAATATATATTGGTTAATGAGATCTCAGACTCTTTTATTAAAAATCTTTTTAAAAACAGAACTTTCAAAAATTTGATTAATTCCTAATCAATTCCATTAAAATTCTTTATTCTGTACCAGCCATTTTGTCATTTACTAGATTTATTATTTATGAAAAATTAAGCTGTCATCTACTTCTGAGGTTTTGTCTTCTTCTCATTAGTGATCACTGTTCATTTGTGTCACTTCCATTAATGGTTTCTGTAAATTTAGATTTTAATTATTTTCTTGAAATATTACCTCCCCATATACAGCAAGACGCTGAAGTATTGCAAGCAATACGTAAGTCCCATTACCGGTTAATCAATTTTGTTGCCAAAGCAACCACAATTTTTGTCTGACTTATAAAGAAGCAAAATGATGTGCATGATCTTCTTATTGCCTCTACCCACATGCTTCTGCTTCACAAATGCAGCTTGGATAATTTTTGTATAAGCCATTATAAATTAATTAATTACCATCCAAATTTTTTCTCAAAAAGAGGGAGGAGGGGGTGGGGTTGATTGTTTTTTTATTGATTTTTTATGAAAATTAATTTCTTATGGCCTTACCACAAAATGCAGGTTGTATTTGTAATTTTACCTATTTTGTGGCCATAGAAACCACATTTTTTGTCGGACTGAAACATAAAATCACTTGCATTATCTCCTTGCCTTCTATCCACAGGCTAAGATTCATTAATCGAGCATTGATACTTTTTTAGTAATCTTTTCGGACGGCAAGATGGATGGAAGGTTTAACTAAAATACACTCTGGTCAAACCTGTAGCAGAATAATAAAAGAACCTAGAACACTGGCAAGCAGAAGGCCATGAGTCCGATTCCAGGCTGGGTCAGACCAAAGACTTGAAAAATGGCACTTCCTCGCTTGGCACTCAGCATTTAGATGTCTTGTAGACCTGGTGTCAGTATAATGTTACTGGATGGGGTATCATACTATGTGTCTGTAGCATGATACTCCAGTGTGGCAGCGCTTAGAATTGTTGAAACCAACACTGAACACTGAACACCAAGATAAATTTGATACACTGTAATGACAGGCTGCAATATAAGTCCAAAAAAAGAACCTGAAAGTTAATGATGATGATGATGATGCTTATGCTGTAGCTTATACATTGATGATGATGATGATGAGGCTGAGGATGATGATGATGAGGCTGAAGATGATGATGAGGAGGAGAAGGAGGAGGAAGAGGAGTAGGCTGATGATGATGAGGCTGAAGATGATGATGATGAGGCTGAGGATGATGATGATGATGTGGAGGCTGAGGATGATGATGATGAGGCTGATGATGATGAGGAAGCTGAGGATGATGAGGAGGAGGAGAAAGCTGAGGATGATGATGATGAGGCTGAGGATGATGATGAGGAGGAGGATGATGATGATGAGGCTGATGATGATGAGGCTGAGGATGATGGTGATGATGATGAGGCTGAGGATGATGATGATGAGGCTGAGGATGATGAGGCTGAGGATTATGGTGATGATGATGAGGCTGAGGATGATGATGATTAGGAGGAGGATGATGAGGCTGAGGATGAGGCTGATGATGATGAGGCCAAGGATGATGGTGATGATGATGAGGATGAGGCTGATGATGAGGCTGAGGATGATGATGATGGTGATGATGATGAGGCTGAGGATGATGGTGATGATGATGCTGAGGATGATGATGATTAGGAGGAGGATGAGGATGAAGGAGATGACAAGTTCACAGTATATTACAGAAGATATTACAAGTAAGAACCATAAAAGTGTCACTTACCACACAAATATTCAATATACAATATTCACTCCGACAACAATATGTAAAAGTTAAAAACAGGGTTTCATATTCATTGTAACATGCATTCAAATGGTAGTAAATGATGCAAACATTATCTTGTCCCAAATGACAGTAATCAGCAACATAAATAACAGTGAAATCAATAGTACTGTTACTCAGATGATCTCAAAGCACAGATACATCAGTTTTGCATCCATTTTCCATTTATCATTTAACAACTCACTTCTTCACTGATAGATCTTCAGACAGATTTATTATTACTTTGTATCAATCTGAAACCAACCCCAGTTTGATATAATGGTTATCAAATAATAAAGGTTAGGTCACTCACTGAAGACCAACACTGACCTTAAACATTTCACATACTGGCAATTAGTCAAGCATTCTGTATTTACTAAAAAAGAGGGATTTATTAATTTCACTATTTGGTTATATTTTGGGGGGGAGGGGAGTTCCATTTGTATGTTAATTGTTTTTTTTTATACATGGAGAGTGAGCCTGGAATATTTTTCATAAAACATTATGTGTTGGTACGTCATTAATACCCCAATTCATTCATTCTTTTATTCAATGCTTCTGGCCAAACATATTCGAAATTGATTTTTCCCATCAATGCAGTCAATCATATGAAGTCATTTTAGGTACAAAGGGAGGTTATAAAAGCAATATCTTGAAATAAAAAAAAACACAGTTATAATTCCTGTTTCCACCAATACTTGTATGTCATGTATATGTGCAGGAAAATTCAAATAATATAGGATTAAATGCATTTTTCAAGGAGTATTTATGCATGTGTAAACCTAATAGAATGTACAAACTGAATGATTTATTTGTTTGTTTGTATGGTGTTTAGCGTCGCTTTCTTCAATTTTTCAGTTATATCCAATTATGTCTACTTGAGACAATGTTCTGAGGGCTGCCACACTGGAGTATCATGCCACAGACACATGGCATTTTCCCCCACCCAGTAACATTATACTGACATCTAGAACTATCCTCTAAATGCTGAGTGCCAAGTGAAAAAGCTAAAAGTATCTTTTTTTTATATCTTTTTGGTATGACCCTAGGGGACTGAACTCATAACTTCCAACATGCGAAGCAGATGCTCTACCACTAGACCACTGCTGCATTATCAACTTAAATGAAGACAACTCTGCATGTGAAGCAGATGCTCTACCACTACACCACTACTGCATTATCAACTTGAATGAAGACAACTCTGCATGTGAGGTGCTCTACCACTAGACCACTGCTGCATTATCAACTTGAATAATTAGCATCATGTTTACGTCATCGAGGGCTAACCGACTTTCAGTTAACCTAACCACTCTTTCCTGGAATCCTGGAAGGTTAACTTGAGCACACCCACCTCTGCAAGTAACTCATCACTTTTGCAATTTAATCAGTGGTGAAAGATGAATGACAATGAGATGCAATGTCATTTATCAATCATCATGGAGACGAGGATTCAAACTCACGACCCTTAATTGAAATTCAGACAAGCTACTGTCTGAGATAACAGGGTCAGGCTATGCCACGACAAAATGCATTAAAACTTACATCGATAATTTAAAATACAAAAAAAAAAGATGAGTGGTCTAGGGGTAGACTCTACGCCTCGCATGTGGAAGGTTGTAGGTTTAATCCCTGGCTGGGTCATTCTAAAAACTTAAAAATTGTACTAGAAACGTCCTCGGTTTGGCGCCCAACATTTAGAGGATAGTTCTAGGTCTTTTCCGCCAGGCAGGTGTCAGTATAATGTTACTCAGGGTGGAGTGTCATACCATGTGCAACTGCACTGTGCACATAAAGACAAAATCTGAGAGGGTTTACTGCATGTACTAGTAAGAGTGCCGATGATTGATTTTTGTTGTTTTATTTAAATTTTAAACCTAGCTCAAGTACATGTACAAGTGTCTGACAGTGAACAGCAAAGGTCCCAAACCTCTGACATTTTCTAACCCCTGGGTTCAACAAGGTTAGTGCTTAATGTATACCAGAGCCTTTTTTTCTGTAAATTGGGAAGAGGCCCAAGCCTTTGCGATTTTGAAAAAGACAGTGCGATTGAGGCGAAATAGAGTTTTTTTTTAAGGCTTTAGCGAACTGTAAAATAAAGCATAACACTGTTAAGATCATGTTCTAACCAAAAATTATCAGATAAAACAATTACCGTATCCAGTTGGGTTTTATTCCCTAATGTAAGACAAATTTTAAAAAAATCCTTGCTTGCTGTGCTCAGATCCAGTGTTTTTCATGTGGGTAGGTATGTAGCTAATATCTATATTTTGCCAAATTTTAATTTTAAAGAAAAATGGACAGAAATTGTGAAACAAAAAATTAATGTTTTGAAAGCCAATAAAAAAAATTGGGTAGCTGCAATTTTGAGCGAGTAGGTAGGAGCACGGCAAACAGCATATTTTTTTAAAGATGGCCTTAGAGGAAAAAAAACATGGTTTTTGAATTGGGAAGTCACAGAATTTCATCCTCTGTTTAATGAGGTAAACCAGCCTTGATATACATTTTACAGATTGGTGTCTACATCACAAGATTGTTCTGCTGGCCTGTATAATGTATGTGTACCTAGAAGCTACTGGCAATCACTCTGTATTGATTGTAGCAGGGCAATCTATCAAATAGTTTATAGTCCAAACATCAAATCTCCATCTAATACTCACTGTGCATTCTAGGCCATACACACTTATTACATGTAAGGCGCTGGACAGTATTATGCAAATATCACACAGTCAACCATAATCTACTTAAAAGAGATTATATCAGGATTTTTCAAAATTTTAAAATTGGCTAATCCATCCCCCCACCCCACCAATTTAATATCATGCCTTTAAAATTTTCTAACTTTACATATGCGACCAGGCTAGACTAAAATAGATTTTTCATTACATGTCATGTTCTGTTGTATAAAATGAGTCATGTGATTTCAATGATCTATCATACTGGTTTACATGTTGTAGTGTTTGTTTCAACTGCTAATAGAAATAATCCATATGATGTGAAGGTCACCAAGCAGAATTTCAGTGTTGTCTATTTTTAGAATGCGGATTTCATTTAAAATTAACCACTCCGATTTAAAAATTGTTTTTTTCATCATGTTTTGGCGGGTTTGATACCAAACCATTCAGATTCTATAAAAGTTACAATTATGAGATGCTTTGTATCAAATAAATATAATTATATCTTTAAGAATAAAGTTTTAAATGTTATTTCCTGATATCCTACCTTTCATCCTAATGAATTGATATTTTTTCATTTTGAAATAGACAAAAATTACCCCTAAAATGAAACAATTTTGTACATATTGTTTGGTACACCTTACATGTGACATGACACAGCACAAATTTTCGGACAGTCAATATAATTCAATTACACCAAGAGAACCATGGTGGTATAATTCACTATTAACCTTGTGCCAATAAAAACCATTGTTTAAACATATTTATTTTATATTGATAGTGAAATTATGATCAAAGTTTTGGTTTAAACTTATTTATTTTACTTTGATTGTGAAACAAGTTCTTATAACACTCGAAGTCTTCCTGGTAAGAAACAGTACTAAGCATATGCGGAAAAGTGTCTTGCTCAAAGACACCTCACATAGCCTTAGCAGAGGATCGAACCCATGACCTTTCAATCATGGGTTTGATGCTCTACCACTGGACCATGTGCTCCACATGATCAAAGTCTTCCTGTGTGGAACCAATATTAAGCATTATTATACAGATACCATGCTGAAGGATACCATATTATGGCAGGGGCTGGGGATCACACCCCTTGCCCTCTGATCCTGTGTCCAATGCTCTACCACTAGACCATGAACCTCGAAAGAATTATGTATTTTATATGAAAGCAGTACTGAAGAGGTAAAACAAAACACTGGAGTATTGCTCACTAAACGTAACTCCTCAACAGGTTTACATATTTGTTACCATATCAACCACAATTTTTCTATGATTGAAAAAATAAAGTTACCTGCATAATCTCCTTATTGCCCTCTATCTACAAGTAAAGTTTCACGAACCTAGCTTGAATACTTCTTAAGTAATCTTACCAGCAGTCTGGATGGACGGCCGGAGGGTAAACCAATAATCGTTTTTACCGACACCGTTAGGCGGCTAATACCATACAAATACAATTGTACATGCTTCTCTGTACATACTATTTTACCAACCAGAAGAATAATGAAGCATTTCTTATGATGACAAGACCAACAAGAGGCCCATGGGCCTTACTGGTCACCTGATTATCCAAAAAACATTCACATAAGTCTATTCAGTCATAAGAAATAACGTTTTTTGTCAATTGTTCTTATATAGGTTTAGTAGTAGGCCCCACCCCCAGGACCAAACCATGAGACCCATGGGCATGCAATTCACAATTTTTATAAAGGACCCATATACGTCCATAATCATGCTGACAGTCCATACTCATGCTCACCATTGTTTTCTAGTGCTTCCTATATTGAAAAGAAGATTTCCAAAGTTTACCTTGAATTTGACTGTATGGCTGAGCCCACATCGCCCCTTGATTCACCCTTAAGTACCAAAGCTACGTACAAGATTTCATTATGATTGAGCTTACGGTTTTTGAGAAAAAGTCGAAAATGTCAATTGTCA
This sequence comes from Panopea generosa, assembly GCA_029582155.1. Taxonomy (NCBI): domain Eukaryota; kingdom Metazoa; phylum Mollusca; class Bivalvia; order Adapedonta; family Hiatellidae; genus Panopea; species Panopea generosa. The sequence goes on from CM055896.1 coordinate 38,624,296, forward strand.
ACAGACAAAAGGCGATCGCAAAAGGTCCTTTAAGACAAAGTCTAAGGTAACCTAACAAGGGTATCTGTAGATCCAATGGATGCTCCCTGAACAAATGCTTTAGTAGTAGCTATATTGCTTTTTGTAAATGGTAAGGGAAGTAAAAGGCCGGTAATTATGAGAACATTCAAGACAGATTTCTGGTTCTGCACTGCCACACATTATTCTCTATCAATATTCCACGACTCGTTGGGTTCCCTTCCATACTTTTTAGGATATGCTCCGGACAAGCAAGAATAACCGAAAATAAAGTACAAAAGGGGATATAATTCTGTCACAATTCAAAATAGTGTTGAAGTTCTTTTCCGCACATTGCTCTCTTAGAGGGGATGAATCAATGAGAAAGAGTTAACAGGATGATCCAGACCGCTTACTATGTCGGAACCACATATCAGTTTGTTGATTTGTTTGTACTCGGAACACTTGTCTAAATATAAAATCTGGTTACAGAAATATGAGGTAAATTCATGCTATTTAAGCACCTTAATGGGATGGATTAATTAATGGCACAACAGCATAATTTTGTATATATAGAAGGATGATAAGCTAAATAAATTTTACACAAGAAAATATCGATGGAACCGATGGATGCTCCCAAAAGTGAGTTTTTGACTCTGTACCATATTGTAATGATATTGAACAGGGGAAGTAACTGTGAGAGTTCTAAAGAGAAGTCAATACATTATTTTTTATTTCGTGATATAATACATTGTACAACGTACTTTGAAATCAGTCATTATGAAGCATCCTAGCAAGTTTCATAAAATTCCAACATGGGGTTGTAGAGAAATAGCGCGGACAAGAATTTGGTCAGACAAAATCAAAGGGCAATAACTTCATGAAAAATTATCAAACTGGAACATAAAGACAATATGCCCATCTCCGCTTGGTAGTGATGCATCCTAGCAAGTTTCATAAAATTCCAACATGGGGTTGTAGAGAAATAGCGCGGACAATAATTTGGTCAGACAGAATCTTAGGGCCATAACTCCGTTAAAATTCATAGAACCAGAACACAATGACAATATGCGCATCTACACTTGGTAATGATGCATCCTAGCAAGTTACATAAAATTCCAACCTGAAGTTGAAGAAAAATAGCTCAGACAAAAATTTGGTCACAGACTCAATTAAAGGGCCATAACTCCATGAAAAATCATCGAACCAGAACACAAAGAAAATATGCGCATCTGCACTTGATAGTGATGCATCCTAGCAAGTTTCATAGAATTCCAACATGGGGTTGCAGGGTTCCACATTAACCCATGTCCAACCGACAAAGTCTAGTAAATACTTGGTCCGGTCGTGTTCTACTGGAGCATAGGTAGCCTGACTGGTTGTGTTAAATTAAAATTAAGAAATCAGTTAAAAAGCACCAAAACCTGAGCGGATAATGTTTATCATTGAATCGATTAAAATGCACCTGCTGACGAGCATGTAATGTCATTGATTATTGATAATTTGTAGCATTATGACGAACACGAAAACACATAATGTAGAATTACTAAGCGGCCCAAACTAAGCAGCATAACTCTAACCTGTTCTAATGACGCAATATATAAAGTGGCGTAACTTTTCAGGGTACGATCTGCTATACCTTGTTGGCTTCAATTATTTCCCTTCTATATTTTACAACATTAGAAGACCAATTTATGATTTATTGATATTAACGACGAACAACGCCTTTCGACATGTCTCTATTCAATTTTGGCTTCACCGGGGGGAAAGCTCGGGATAACAATGACAAAAATACAAATGGCAGAACTGAAACAAAGAAAACTTATGAGAAAGCTCTGATTGTGAACAACTTTTAGTACTATGTCTGGAGTCATAGTTACAATATTTGTCTGAGCTAGTGGAAGTTTGGTCAGGTCTAGTAGTTTTACTGAGTTACTAGCCCCAGTGGTCTAGTGGGAAAAAAAGTTAATGTCAAACCCTGGGTTGTAGAAAATAGCACAGACGAAGTGGCACATATATGTTTTTCCCCTTTGGGGGAGCATAATAACATAGTCAAGATTGGCAGGTTCCATTTTTAGGTGTTGTTACCAACATTATTAAGCCATATAGCAGTTTGGGGGAGTTATGGGATAATATTTTCCATAAATAAAACAATGTTAATAATATTTGAGAGTTCCGATAATAAATTCTGACATAACTGAAGAGGTTTATTTTAAGAAAATCTTATCCATGGTTTTATAACAACCAATCCCTCTCTAACATTTCAATAAATCATGTTTTAAATATGCAATTTAGCTGCTTAACTGGAGGAAACTTATCATTAAAATTCCGATGATATTCACGCAGCATTCAATCATACATACTCAGCCAATTCAGCAATTCTTCATTTCTTACATTAGGGGGAAAAGTATGTTTTTTTGAGCCCACAAAAAGGTAAAATAAGAGGGCCAAGATGGCCCTATATCGCTCACCTGACTGACCTTGAGTCACCCAACTTAAGTAGATTATATAATACATGTACACTCAAAATTCCAGAAAAACAAGATTGGCAAGAATTTTTATTTGTTTTGAAGATGTAACAGATGCGCAGAAGAGTTCAAACTTGGTAGAGGTTCACCCATGGTAAATGTCAGTGAAATTACGTTGAAATCAGGTCAGTAGATTCTGACAAGAAGGCTTTCGAAGTTTTTACTACAGCTGCCTATATAGTAAACTAGCACCTCACTTTGGCGATCATGTTTTTTAACAAATCACAACAGTTCAAAGAAACTTGGTAAAGGGTCACCTAAAGAACATTTCTGCGAAATTGTTTTAAAATTGATCAGGTGGTTTCTGACAATTAGATTTTTTAAGTTTTTACTCTAGCTTATATAGTAAACTAACCCCATCCCCTGACCGCCATGTTTTTTTACGAATCATTACCGTTTGAACAAACTTGGTAGGGGTGTCTCCAAGGAACATTTCTGTGAAATTATTTTAAAATTCTAACAAGAAGATTTTTTAAGTTTTTACTAATTAAACTTGCCCCACTCCCTGGCGGCCATGTTTTTTGACAAATCAAGATGGCTTGAACAAACTTGGTAGAGGGTCACCCAAGGACCATTTCTGTGAAATTATTTTAAAATCAAGCCAGTAGTTTCCGTAAAGAAGATTTTTTAAGTTTTTACTATAGCTTATATAGTAAACTAACCCCATCCCCTGGCCGCCATGTTTTTTGACAAATCAAAATAGCTTGAACAAACTTGGTAAAGGGTCAACGAAAGACCATTAGTGTGAAATTATTTTAAAATCGAACCAGTAGTTTCTGACAAAAAGAACAAACTTGGTAGAGAGTCACCCCAGGAACATTTCTTTAAAGTAATATCAAAATTGGCCCAGTGGTTTCAGAGAAGTTGTTAGAAGCTAAAAGTTAACGACGGACAACAGACGACGGACACCAGGCGATCACAAAAGCTCACCTGTGAGCCTTCGGCTCAGGTGAGCTTATAAAAACACTGAATGACCTTTGAGTTATGAACCCTTGGTCTTACCCCCGACATGTCATCTCATTATGTGAAACATTTTTGCCATGTTATTTCCAAATCTATACTGAAAGGATAAAGAAACGCAGGGTAAACATTTGAGTTGATTTAATGTTTTGTATTTGAATGTTATATACAATATTTTTATATAAGTATAAAAAACCATCTTTAATCAACAAAGTACCATAATTTCACTAGATTTTGACCAATAATTCATGAGTAAATGAAGCACATTTGACGGTACCCCCCAATATTGCAATCGACTGACTCCCTAGTATCTCGTATGCACTTCTCGCGCATCTGTCACAGCCCTGATTCTCCTGTGTATGAAGTGCAGACCAACCTCACCCTATCAGTTCATTTTTAAACATGATGGTGATTTGTTTCCAAAATCAATACTATTATTGAAACAAGAGCTCCATAAGTGGGTGCAGACGCTCCTCTTTTTACCAAATCAATTACGTAGGTCAAAGTCAGTGAATAAAAATTAAACAAGAGGCCCAAGAGGGCCTGAGGACGCTCTTCTGACTCTTAGTGGCCATAGCACTTTTTGAAATTCTACTATGCAATAGAAACATCGGGGTGGGGTCATTTTTAACTCTAGGGACACCATTTGAACAAATCTAACAAAACTATAGTTGGTCATCATTACTACCTAAACATTTTGAAAATCTGTTGGACTGTTCATGAGAAGAAGATTTTTTAAGTTTTGGACTATTTTTAGTAATGGTGGCCATCTTGAATTTTAGATCGAAAAAATAAATCTTTTGTTTAGTCTCCTATGCAATAGAAACATCCATGTGAAGTTTCAGTTTAATTGGCCTAGTGGTTTCAGAATAAATGGAAAAAAAAGAGAATTTTCTGTTTTCCCACAGTATCCCAATGTAAAATTCTAAGTCCCCTTACAGGGCCCCTATATTTTTTAGCCCCTAAATTCTTATCTGCAATCAAACCCCTACACTTAGGGATAATTTATATCAAATATGTACAAATCTTACATACCGGTTCTTAAGAAAACAATTTTACTAATTCCCAATTTGAACCCTTTTGGGGCCCCTCTTGACCCCTTAAGACATAGGAACCCAGTCATTTTTTTACAAATCTTAACCTCCTTCACCTAACAATGCTTTAGTGAAGATATAGGCAAAATTATTTCCATTTAAAAAAAAAGAGTATTATATTGACATAATTGTGTCCTCTAATTGAACTCTCGGGGCAGGGTCATTTTTTTAACCCTAGGGACACCATTTGAACAAATCTAACAGAACTATAGTTGGTCACCATTACTACATAAACATTTTGAAATCTGTTGGGCCGATCATAAGAAGAAGATTTTTTAAGTTTTGTACCATTTTTAGCAACAGCGGCCATCTTGAATTTCAGATCGAAAAAAAAAAATCTTCTGTATAGTCTCCTATGCAATTGAAACATCCGTGTGAAATTTCAGTTTAATTGGCCTAGTGGTTTCAGAACAGATAAAACAAAAAGATAATTTTCTGTTTTCTTATAGTATCCCTATGTAAAATTCTAAGTCCCCTTACAGGGCCCCTATAAATTTTAGCCCCTAAATTCTTATCTGCAATCAAACCCCTACACAAAGGGATAATTTATGCAAAATATGAACAAATCTGACATACCGGTTCTTAAGAAAACGAATTTAGTAATTCCCAATTTTTACCCTTTTGGGGCCCCTCCTGACCCCTTAAGACAGTGGAACCATGTCATTTTTACAAATCTGGACCTCCTTCACCAAACAATGCTTCTGTGAAGATATAGGCAAAATCATTTCCATTTAAAAAAAAAAAAAAAAAAAAATATTATAATGACATGTGTCCCCTAATTAAACCATCGGGGCGAGGTCATATTTAACCCTAGGGACACCATTTGAACAAATCTAACAAAACTATAGTTGGTCATCATTACTACATAAACATTTTGAAAATCTGTTGGGCCGCTCATGAGAAGAAGATTTTTTAAGTTTTGGACTATTTTTAGTAACGGCAGCCATCTTGAATTTCAGATCGAAAAAAAAAGAAATCTTCTGTATAGTCTCCTATGCAATAGAAACACCCATGTGAAGTTTCAGTTTAATTGGCCTAGTGGTTTCAGAGAAAGTGCTGCTAACAGACGACAGACGCCATCGCATAAGCACTTCTGGCCTTTGGCCAGTAGAGCTAAAAACTTTAACCTAAGGTTTTAAAGCCCAAAGTATGGAAATTTATGTAAGTTAGCTATATACATTGTTTCTTCAATATGATATAAATGTGTTTATGAAGTTTAGTCACCAAAATATGAGTAGTTTGTTCGGAAACAGAGAAAATGCTGAGCTAAACATAAAACTTTAACCAAACCAGAGCTAAACAAAAAGCTTTAACGAAAGGTTTTTGAGCCCAAAGTATGTTGATTTAGGTAAGTTAGCTATATTCATTGTTTGTATAACATGATATGAATGTATTTATGAAGTTTAGTCAACATAACACGAGTTGTTTGTTCAGAAACAAAGAAAAAGCTGAGCTAAACATAAAACTTTAACCAGCAGACGACAATGACAACGAAGATGACGACGCCAGGGTCATATCAATAGCTCTTTTTTCTTCTTCAAAAAGACGAGCTAAAAATGAAACAGATTTAAAAAAAAAATCAAACCTGAGCTTAAAAATACCGTAATTTAACCTAAAGTTTTAGCAGAAAAAAACTAAGCTTAACATAAAACTTTAACCAAAGTCATACATAGACACATCTTAATATGATGGTGAACATGTGTGCTAATTTATTTTAAATGCCTCTATGCATGAAGAGTTGCCACCAAGACAAGATCGTACAGACGGAGGCACACAGACGCACAAACATACACTGAACTGCCATAATGTGACGACAAAATATTAACACCAGAACACTGCTCAATCTAAACACGATACAAATTCCCATGTTAATTATAATCAAAGTTCAATCATGATAGAAGAATTATTTTTTATCTTCATTTTTCTCCGGAGAACCATTTCAAGCAACCAATGAGCTATCTCTAATTAATCATCACACTGCAAGTTCAGTGACTCTCCAGGTATTAACCGATTGGTAATTATTGAACAGAACGATATGAAATCAGCATCCATGTATTATAATGTCTCAAATCTCAGTTATGTCTGTTGTCATAGCAATGAAACCATAAAATTACAATGATGAATCTTATAACTTACAGGTTAAAGAATTAAAACCATGTTGATGTTGTTGTTGTTTTTATTAAGTGTTTTATTAAAAGGAAGTTCTATAGTTTCATTTATTCATAAGAGATAAGTTTCAAACTTTCATTTCCAACTTAAAAGTTCCCCAATTATATTATGCTGGCTTTTCATACATATATGCACTCAATGTTGGCAGAACTTTTCTATGCATCTTCCTTTAAAATATTTATCATCCACATATAACAAAGAAGAGAAAAGAGAGGCATTGGGCCTTAAAGAAGGCAAAAGAGAGGCATTGGGCCTCAAAGGCAAAAGAGAGGCCTCAGGCCTACCATAACAGCAATTTACTATATGAAGACAGAAATATGTAAAACAGCATGTGTTGTCACACTGAAATGCCAAATCACATATTCATGGTATGGCAGTTTTATTTGTTTCCTAATACTGGCTGACCAGTACTGCCTAACAAACAACCAGCACAAGTACTTGTTGGGCAGATGTCAGTACAGGTTCTAGTAAGCTAGATGCCAGTACTATGACTGGACAGCCAGGTGCCAGTATTAGGACTAGTAAGCTTGATGCCAGTACTATGACTGGATAGCCAGGTGCCAGTACTACGACTTGTAAGCTAGATGCCAGTACTATGACTGGACAGCCAGGTGCCAGTACTAGGACTGGACAGCCAGGTACTAGGACTAGTAAGCGAAATGCCAGTACTAGGACTGGACAGCCAGGTACCAGTACTAAGACTATTAAGCTAGATGCCAGTACTAGGACTGGTTGGCTAGGTGCCAGTACTAGGACTAGTTAGCTAGATGCAATTACCAGGACTGGTTGGCTACGTGCCAGTACTAGCACTAGTAAGCTAGATGCCAGTACTAGGACTGGACAGCCATGTACCAGTAGTAGGACAAGTAAGCTAGAGGCTAGTACTTGGACTGGGCAGCCAGGTACCAGTACTAGCACTTGTAAGCTAGATGCCAGTACTAGGACTAGGCAGCCAGGTACCAGTACTAGCACTTGTAAGCTAGATGTCAGTACTAAGAATGGGCAGCCAGGTACCCATACTAGGACTAGTAAGCTAGATGCAAGTAATAGGACTAGTAAGCTAGATGTCAGTACTAGGACTGGACAGCCAGGTACAAATACTAAAACTAGTAAGCTAGATGCCAATACTAAGACCCAACAGCCAGATGCCAGTACTATAACTAGTAAGCTAGATGCCAGAACTAGGACTTGAAAGCCAGGTACCAGTACTACGACTAGTAAGCTAGATGCAAGTACTTAGGACTTGTAAACTAGATGTCAGTACTAGGACTGGACAGCCAGGTACCAGTACTAGAACTTGCTTGCTAGATGCAAGTACTAGGACTAGTATTTAAAGCTAGAAGCCAGTACAAGGACTGGACAGCCAGGTGCCAGTACTAGGACTAGTAAACTAGATGCCAGTTCTAGGACTGGTTGGATAGGTGCCAGTACTAGGACTAATGAGCTAGATGCCAGTACTAGGAATGGACAGCCAGGTGCCAGTACTAGGACTAGTAGGCCAGGAGCCAGCACAATGACTGGTTGGCCAGGTGCCAGTACTAGGACTAGTAGGCAAGGACTCAGCACAAGGACTAATTGGCCAGATGCCAGTATGAGGACTAGTAAGCTAGATGCAAGTACAAGGACTGGTTGGCTAGGTGCCAGTACTATGACTAGTAAGCTAGATGCAAGTACTAGGACTGGTTGGCTAGGTTCCAGAACTAGGACTAGTAAGCTAGATGCCAGTACTAGGACTGGACAGCCAGGTACCAGTACTAGGACTAGTAAGCTAGATGCTAGTACTATGACTGTACAGCCAGGTACCAGTACTAGGACTAGTAAGCTAGATGCAAGTACTAGGACTAGTTAGCTAGATGTCAGCACTAGGACTGGACAGCCATGTACCAGTACTAGGACTAGTAAGCTAGATGCCAGTTCTAGGATAGGACAACCAGGTACCAGTTCTAGGACTAGTAAGCTAGATGCCAGTTCTAGGACTAGTTGGCTATGTGCCAGTACTAGGACTAATTAGCTATATGCCATTACTATGAATGGACAGCCAGGTGCCAGTACTAGGACTATTAGGCCAGGAGCCAGCACAAGGACTGGTTGGCCAGGTGCCAGTGCTAGGACTAGAAAGCCAGGAGTAAGTACATGGACTAATTGGTCAGGTACCAGTATTAGGACAAAGAAGCAAGATGCTAGTACTAAGACTGGGCAGCCAGGTGCTTGTACTAGGACTAGTAAGCTATATGCCAGTACTAGGACTGAACAGCCTGATACCAGTACTAGGATGGAAATCTGGATGCCAGTTCTAGGACTGGACAGCCAGGTGCCATTACTAGGACTAGTAATCTATGTGCCAGTACTAGGACTGGACAGTCAGGTACCAGTACTAGGACTAGTATGCTAGATGCAAGTACTATGACAGGTTGGCTAGGTTCTAGTACAAGGACTAGTAAGCTAGATGACAGTACTAGGACTGGACAGTCAGGTACCAGTACTAGGACTAGTAAACTAGATGCAAGTACTAGGACTGGTTCGCTAGGTTCTAGTACTAGGACTAGTAAGCTATATGACAGTATTAGGACTGGACAGCCAAGTGCCAGTACTAGCACTAGTAAGCTAGATGCCAGTACTAGGACTGGACAGCCAAGTGCCAGTACTAGGACTAGTAAGCTAGATGCCAGTACTAGGACAGGGCAACCAGGTATCAATTCTAGGACTTGTTAGCTAGATGCAAGTACTAGGACTAGTTGGCCAGGTGCCAGTACTAGGACTAATAAGCTAGATGCCAGTTCTAGGACTGGACAGCCAAGTGCCAGTACTAGGACTAGTAAGGTAGATGCCAGTACTAGGTACCAGTTCTAGGACGTGTAAGCTAGATGACAGTACTAGGACTGGTTGGCCAGGTGTCAGTACTAAGACTAATTAGCTAGATGCCAATACTAGGAATAGACAACAAGTATCATTCTGTTCTTCTACTTTTAATTATAAGTAACATAACCAGTATTTTTGTGTTCTTTTGTGGGCGGGTCCCCTCAATGAGGGAAAATAGCAATGTGATGATAATGGGTTTAAACAGTTTACAGGTAAGGCCATTATAAATTTATTGCATAATTATCATCCAATTTTTTCTTAAAAACGGGAAGGGTGGGAGGATTTTACTTTTCATTTTTTATTTTCATCTTTAATTTTTTTTATATTTTTAATAAAAAGGGTTGGAGCGGCATGAAAGTTAGGGGGCGGGCGGGGATGATAATCTAGCAGTTAATTTATTATGGCCTAACAAGCCCATTTTTTTTTTTATTGTTTTAAACTGTTAAACTGGCATCAAACCTCGTTCCTTTATTGTTTTCTTACATTCTAAGGAGAAAATAAAAAATTAACATACAGGTATATGTTTTTGAGATTGGAATGGGGCTGATCTTTGACATCGAAAAGGACAAAATAAAAACCACTGATATCATACAACTAAAAGTCCCTTATTATGATTTCTTCATCACATATTTACCATACATGGAAGTGACTCACATAATCTGTGTAGCTGGACCAACAGCTGTGACTATATCCTCAAATCAATACATGAAATAGTGCTGTTTTCCGAATCTTTCATTATTTTTTTTCTTACTTATTATAAGCATAATTTTGTACAGGTAGTTTTGTCTTATTTGAACACTTTGCGTCATTTTATGCCATCGAGGGCTAACAGATGATCAAGTTAACCCAACCACTTTTCCTGGGATCCTGAGTGGTTATCCAGTAGCTATTATCCAGTACGCGAAAACACTTATCTCAGTGACAACACATTTACAGTGTCAATACAGTTTGATTTTACAACAGAAGAAAAGAAATACACAGGATTTTGTGACTGCGAAAGATTTGACTTCTGTCCTGATTTTATCTTGGATTCCAGGAGACTCCCACCAGCACAATGTGGGAGAGTTCACATGTATAATTTTTAAATAAAGTTTAAACCAGTCTATTATGTAAATGTGAGCATGCATAATTTTTTTTTTCAGGTTGTTTTTAACTTTTTAAGTTACCAAAGGATCCAGATATTGGGGAATAGAGGGTAAACCTTAAAGGGATTGTATTGGCAAGTAACACAAACATGCTGTTAATCCAGACTTTTCCTGTATGCAGTTTGCACAAAATAATGCTTATGTATTGACGTTAAACCTTTATTTACTTGAAAGTTTCAAATTAATAGTAATTGAATATTGACCCAAACTTTACTACGTCCCGCAATAAAGTATTGTGCAATAAATACATTGAACTCTGTAAACTTCCCGAACAAAGCCTCAAAACGAGATCGGGAACAAGTCTTCACGATGTTATACGATGATTGATTGGAAACCCGAAAGCGGTTCGTTGAAAATGGCAAATGTAAACAAAAACAAAAATGTGGCTTCAGAAACTTGATGTTTGTAATAAAGAGGTTTTGCAATTAGACACTTTAGACACGTATATTTCTAAGTTATAAGTGTATCTTCATGCTGGGCATGTGTATTTAGGACAGGGAATTGATATATGTTATATGTTTCATTGTTACAACTGTCTTAAGAAATAAATAGAAGTAAACTTGAATATACACTATATATAAAACTTTAAAATTTTCAAGAACACTCCATCATATTTCAGCCAACAAGTCTTCATGAAAAAACAAACTGTGCAGCATAACTATATAATAGTTTGAAAAGGTGGGCCTTGTGGGGACTTTCCACCTAATACCCAAATGGTATGGTTGTAAATTAAATAAAAGTTATATAAGAATACTTACTACATTTTCATCATGTGCAAGAAATACATGACATTCAAAATCACTATAAAGACTTTGTCGTCTCAAGTAGGCAAAGCACCGTGGATCCTGGTGTGTTTTCGCAAATCTTGACAAAGTATGAAGTTTATGTTCAAATACAGTTTCAATCTCTTCTGATCCGTCATATGATTCAGCCGTTAACATGCCCTTCTGTATCTGTAATCCAACTTCCTTAAACGTGTCTCTGCTACGTTTTACTTCTCCCATTACCCATGGCATAGCAGTTTGTGGAGGGAAACGTCGGTCGAGATGAGCACTACCCAGATGTATGACAACAAATTTCTGAGGCTTTTCATCATTTTTTTTTGCTTCTGTCAATTCAGGTGGTGATTCGAGACTAAATTCAACCGACTGTTTCTCTTGTTTATCGGCAGATTTTACAGTAGTTCGTGAATCCGACTTGTCATTACATGCATGGCATGAATGCACAGGTTCTGCAGAGCCACATATTGGGCAAACTGATGAAACACTTGAAGCTGACATTTTATTCTTGCCTAGCCTCAGTTTCCAGTTCAAGATCAGCTGTTTTGCTTGCTTTTTTTTTTATGCAGATCAGAACAACAATTAGTTTAAGCGATCTACGGAAATGTCATGTTTGTTCATTAAGTACCATTTTATTTTCAAAATGTCTGGCAATAAATACACAAAAGTTACAGTCAGATGGCGTTGTAAATGTGGTAAAATCTCATGAAATCCTCGCGTGCTCTATTTTCATCAATAGACTTCCATTTTGTGACGTCATGAAGTCGTAAAAATACATCACATTTGTAAGAACCAAATTGATTTATGTGAATCGGAACAATGACGATTCTAATGAATTTATATATTAATCTACATCGTCGATTTCCTTTGCGTGAAGTAGTAACGAAAGCACGGCTGATTGAACTGTTTTGCAACGTATGCCAAAAATCTATAATCGAATTCACTTTCGGTAATACCGGCGAAAGAGAATATATTTTGCGATGTCAGGCGATAAAAAAATACGTTGGGTCCCTTTGGAATCTAACCCAGAGGTATTTTCTTCTATTCATTTTGTTAGTCTTAACGTACTTAATAACTTTTACGCCTTTGATTTGAAAGTCAACGTTTCTTTCTTTCTGTTTCAGGTTTTAAACAAGGTGAGTCTGCTACCCGTCAAGGGAGATAAACCTTGATATTCTACATCTTCCAAAGTAGACACCATCATAGAAGGGTGTGAGAACTTCTACTCTACGCGACTTGTTTGTAAGCCAGACAAAATGAAAATATATGAGACACAAACATACAAAGTAGAAAGAATACAGAATGCAGCAGCTTCATATGTACTCAATAAGTAGACTTCACAAACAGTCACTTCTTTACTATTTCTTTTGCTGTTCCCCGACAACGCCTCGCAGTTATAATCAGAAATTGATTATTGGGAGTAATATGTAGATGTAGAGGTCGGACTTTGGTAAATCCGTTAAAAACTATATATTACATCGCTTCTGTTCATGTATATCCTAGTCTGATTAAGTAAGGCATAGATGAACAGCTTTTTTGCTATTATCACTACTAGCTGAAAGCCAGCAGGGATTTTGTCATGGTTAATTTTCCGTCATCTGCTGTCGTCCTTCCATTAACCTTTTTCTTGCAGACGTGAATTCACCTTCATTTTTCATTGAATCTTAACCAAACTTGCATTTGTATTACCACAAGGTCCAGGACGCATGATTCGACCATGAATGCATCCACCACAGAGCTTATAAGCACATTTTAAGGGAAACTTTAAAAAAACATATTCTCCGAAAGATCAAGGTCTAGACTTTTGATATGTTACATGTACCAGTGCATGGAGGTCCCCTAAAAGGTTTGGGGCTGCCGTAGGGGTCACTGTTTTACAGTTATATAGAGAGAATGTTGTAGACCCAATAACACCCCAATTTTTCATTGAACTTTAACCAAACTTTATATCACAAACAAGATCTTGAACAAGTGTGATTCAACCACAAAATTAATGCCCTCACCACAAGACTTATAAACACATTTTAAGTAAAACTTTAAACAATTCATCAGGTTGGGAAACTTTTCTTTTTTAGAGGGGTTGGTGTTTCCCCGCAATTTTTTTTTGGGTTTATTCAAAATATTCCCATTATATGTCCTTAAAAATATTCTTTGATTGATTGCAAAGTAGAATAAAAAGAATTAACCTACTACCCTCCCCTACATGATTCGGAAGTGGCAAATAACCAATTTTTTAAGGGTGGCCTTAGACCTTAGATCTTTTACAAGTAGCATTGCATGGTGTTCTCCTAGAAGATTTGTTGAAGAGGAACTTACAAAAAAACATTTTTTCCCCCAAACATGTAGCCTTACTAGTCTATGACAGTATTTCATAGTTTCACATATTTTAATTTACATGAGTTATAGCCCTTTTTTAAAAAAACTAATAAATGCATATCAATCACCATCCACTTAATGACTCAAACTATTGTTGTATTCAAATTGGTACAGAAGGTTGTTTATCTCTAGACAGTGCATGAAATTGAAATTCAGCTTATCATGTTTTAATTAACATTAATTATGTTTTTTTAGCTAGACTATTTGTAAAATAGGGGGGCTATTGTGCTTGCATCAGCATTGATTTTTCAGGTTAAGTTTTTTTTCAGGTAAGATATCTATGAAACCACTCATTGAATATTAATGAAACTTCATGTGTGTTCAGTATCATCAATGGAACGCACAGAGACAATAAGCATAGCTTTAAGTTGCAATTTGGCAGAATTATGGCCCTTTTGGACATGGAAAATTTGTTTGAGCTTTTTAGCAAGTTAAAAATTGTAGTATGAGTACAAGGCCTTCAAGAGCTTAAATGTTTTACAAATAGGATCAGTTTGTGGTCCTCTCTCAAATTTGTTCAAAACCATGACCCTTGAGGCAAAATTGGCCTACCTTAAGGTGTCATCATTTTACATAGTTATATAGGGAAAACTTGAAAAAAAATATTTAAACAAAAAAATTGGCATATGGTTTGAAGGTAGTGCACATATTGCATATGTAAAACATTGACAATCTACTCTTGAAACAGAAGATCATCTCAACTATAGCTTACACTATATTTTAGACTCATGCAGTATTTACTCTAGTATTTAGAGTTATAATACATACATGGTGTGCCTTAAATTAGGTATTGGCACACCTATCAGGTTCTTTTTGTTTGAAAGACATATGTAACTAAATGCTAAATTAAATAATATTAAGGCAATATGAGTCATCCATTCACTTTGCTTTCTACAAAAAAAACATAATAATGAAAATAAATATTGTTGTATTATTTTGCCAATTTATTTTTAACAGACAAGCAATAATTATAGCTTAATATTACCACTCCTGAGTTTTTATATTAATTTGTTTTCGTTTGGTACTTATTTCCTGAAAAAAAGCTGTTCTTTAAGAACAGCATTGGAAATAGTGGAGCATGCTGTCCCTCTGACAACTCTTGTTTTAAACTAATAATTGTGTTTCAGCTTTACAAATATTAATTTACACAAGTTATGGTCCCATTTTTTCTTTAACATAAATTTACCTTTTTTTTTTCAACATTCACTCACTTTGCTTGATTATTTTCAAATTTGTACACAATATTGCTTATCACTAGACCTTCCATGGAATTGAAGTTCATATCTGCATAGGGTAATTTATATGAGATATGTCCCTTTTTATGCTACGCCATTTAAAGAATAGCGATGAGACATTAGACTATTTAGTGTTACCCGTGTCCGTATGTTCATCTGTGCATGCACCTGTACATCCATCAAATTGATTTGATGAATAACTTCCGAAATGGTCTATTTGTAATATATATTTGATATTTGGTGTGTAGCTGTATAGTTATTAAATACAGTTTGTTATATGTTGATGTCAGTCAAATGTTATTATTATTGTGTTTTGTAGTACATCTATAATCTAGGTGTACCGAAGGACTGGGAATTTGTGGATGTATATGGGTTAGATCCGGAGCTGTTGATGATGGTGCCACGCCCAGTCATAGCTGTCATACTTTTATACCCCATAACAGATAAGGTAATTAGTTTACACCTAGTTTTAATGTCTCCCACACCCATTTTGATTTTTTCCTAGTATACATATTACCATGAATTGACCATTCAGACAGCTAGAAAATGATGTCATCAGGAAAAATACTGGTACTGGATTAAACTTCCATATAATATAAAGCAAGTCCTGTATAAATATAATTAAAGATTCAAATCACCGTAAACAGGGAGTTTGTACACTAACTGATTTTCCAATTGATTCCAGTTTTGCTAAAAAGAGGGCATAAAAATATTGACCATCTCCCAAGAAATCTTACTGGTGTACAGTATTTTAAGTGCATCCATACATTTGAATAGTCACACTGTCACCAGGTTAAAAATTCTTAGTGCTCATGTGTGAGATAATGTTATTATACAGGCATTCGCGTTAATATGTATATCGCGGTATAAGGTATATAAGGGATACATTTACATATATTGTAAGAAATTTTCTAAGTGTATTTTGTAAGAAATTGTTTTGTATGTATAAATGTAAGAAATTGTTTTATACGTATGTTTTAAAAATAGTTTTATATGTATATTGTAAGAAATTGTTTCATATGTATGTTCTAAAAAATAGTTTTATATGTATATTATAAGAAAGTGTTTAAATGTATATGGTAAGTAATTGTTTAACATGTACATTGTAAGAAATTGGTTGAAATCTATATTGTAAGTAATTGTTTTACATGCATATTATAATAAAGTATTTAAAGTGTATATGGTAAGTAATTGGTTTATATGTATATTGTAAGAAAGTGTTTTAAATGCATATGGTAAGTAATTGTTTTAGATGTATATGGTAAGTTATTGGTTAAAATGTATATGGTAAGTAATTGTTTCACATGCATATTGTAAGTAATTGTTTTACATGTATATGGTAAGAAATTGTTTTAAATGTATATGGTAAGTAATTGTTTTAAATGTATATTGTATTGATTGATTGATTGATTGAATATTTAGCGTCATTTTTATGCTATCGAGGACTAACAGACGATCAGTTAATCTAACCACTGTTTCCTGGGATTAACCAGTACTGGAGCACACCCCATCTCCGCAAGTAACTGATAACTTTCCCACTTGAATCAGTGGTGAGAGACAAATGATAATGAGACACAATGTCGTATATCAATCATCACGGAGACTGTTGCTGGGCAGGGGATTCAAACTCACGACCCCTGGGTGTATATTGTAAGAAAGTGTTTTAAATGTATATGGTAAGTAATTGTTTTACATGTATATGGTAAGTAATTGTTTTACATGTATGTTGTAAGTAAGTGTTTTAATTGAATTTCGTAAGAAATGGTTTTATAGGTTTATTGTAAGTAATTAGTTTAAAAGTATATTGTAAGAAATTGTTTTAAATGTTTATTGCAAGTAATTGTTTTAAATGTATATTTAAAGTAATTGTTTTAAATGTATGTTGTAAGAAATTGTTTTACATGTATATTGTAAGAAAGTGTGTTAAATGTATGTTGTAAGTAATTGTTTTACATGTACATTGTAATAAATTGTGTTTTATTCATATGGTAAGTAATTGGTTAAAATGGATATGGTAAATAATTGTTTTACATGTATATGGTAAGTAATTGTTTTACATGTATATGGTAAGTAATTGGTTTGAATGTATATGGTAAGTAATTGTTTTACATGTATATGGTAAGTAATTGTTTTACAGGTATATTGTAAGAAATTGTGTTAAATTCATATGGTAAGTAATTGGTTAAAATTTATATGGTAAGTAATTGTTTTACATGTGTATTGTAAGTAATTGTTTTAAATGCATATTGTAAATAATTGTTTTACATGTATATGGTAAGTAATTGTTTTATATGTATATTGTAAGAAATTGTTTTATATGTTTATGGTAAGTAATTGTTTTAAATGTATATAGTAAGTAATTGGTTTAAATGTATATTGTAAGTAATTGTTTGACATGTGTATTGTAAGTAATTGTTTTACATGTATATTGTAAATAATCATTTTACATGTATATGGTAAGTAATTGTTTTATATGTATATGGTAAGTAATTGGTTTAAATGTAAATTGTAAGTAATTGGTTTAAATGTATATGGTAAGTTATTGTTTTACATGTATATTGTAAGTAATCATTTTACATGTATATGGTAAGTAATTGTTTTATATGTATATTGTAAGAAATTGTTATAAATGTATATTGTAAGAAATTGTTTTACATGTATACTGTCAGAAAATATTTTAAAGTATGTTGTAATTGTTTTATATGTATATTATAAGAAATTGTTTTAAATGTATATGGTAAGATATTGGTTTAAATGTATATGGTAAGTAATTGGTTTACATGTATATTGTAAGTAATCATTTTGCATGTATATGGTAAGTAATTGTTTTATATGTATATGGTAAGTAATTGGTTTAAATGTAAATTGTAAGTAATTGTTTGACATGTGTATTGTAAGTTATTGTTTTACATGTATATTGTAAGTAATTGTTTTACATGTATATGGTAAGTAATTGTTTTATATGTATATTGTAAGAAATTGTTATAAATGTTTATTGTAAGAAATTGTTTTACATGTATACTGTCAGAAAATATTTTAAAGTATGTTGTAATTGTTTTATATGTATATTATAAGAAATTGTTTTAAATGTATATGGTAAGATATTGGTTTAATCTATATGGTAAGTAATTGTTTTACATGTATATTGTAAGTAATCATTTTACATGTATATGGTAAGTAATTGTTTGATATGTATATGGTAAGTAATTGGTTTAAATGTATATTGTAAGTAATTGTTTGACATGTGTATTGTAAGTAACTATTTTACATGTATATGGTAAGTAATTGTTTTATATGTATATCGTAAGTAATTGTTTTACATGTATATTGTAAGTAATCATTTTACATGTATATGGTAAGTAGTTGTTTGATATGTATATGGTAAGTAATTGTTTTAAATGTATATGGTAAGTAATTGGTTTAAATATATAGTGTTAGTAATTGTTTGACATGTGTATTGTAAGTAATTGTTTTACATGTATATTGTAAATAATCGTTTGACATGTATATGGTAAGTAATTGTTTTATATGTATATGGTAAGTAATTGGTTTAAATTTATATGGTAAGTAATTGTTTTACATGTATATTGTAAGTAATCATTTTACATGTATATGGTAAGTAATTGTTTGATATGTATATGGTAAGTAATTGGTTTAAATGTATATGGTAAGTAATTGTTTTACATGTATATTGTAAGTAATCATTTTACATGTATATGGTTAGTAATTGTTTTATATGTATATGGCAAGTAATTGTTTTACATGTATACTGTAAGAAAATATTTTAAAGTATGTTGTAATTGTTTTATATGTATATTATAAGAAATTGTTTTAAATGTATATGGTAAGTTATTGGTTTAAATGTGTATGGTAAGTTATTGGTTTAAATGTATATGGTAAGTAGTTGTTTTATATGTATACTGTAAGAAATTGTTTTAAATGTATATAGTAAGTTATTGGTTTAAATGTATACGTAAGTAATGGGTTTAAATGTATATGGTAAGTTATTGGTTTAAATGTATATGGTAAGTAGTTGTTTTATATGTATACTGTAAGAAATTGTTTTAAATGTATATGGTAAGTTATTGGTTTAAATGTATACATAAGTAATGGGTTTAAATGTATATGGTAAGAAATTGTTATAAGTGTATATTGTAAGAAATTGTTTTACATGTATATTGTCAAAAATTAGTTCACATGTATATTGTAAGAATTAGTTTTACATGTATATGGTAAGTAATTGTTTTATATGTATATGGTAAGTAATTGGTTTAAATGTATATTGTAAGTAATCATTTTACATGTATATGGTAATTGTTTTATATGTATATGGTAAGTAATTGTTTTACATGTATATTGTAAGAAATTGTTATAAATGTATATTGTAAGAAATTGTTTTACATGTATACTGTAAGAAAATATTTTAAAGTATGTTGTAATTGTTTTATATGTATATTATAAGAAATTGTTTTAAATGTATATGGTAAGATATTGGTTTAAATGTATAGGGTAAGTTATTGGTTTAAATGTATATAGTAAGTAATTGTTTTATATGTATATTGTAAGAAATTGTTTTAAATGTATATGGTAAGTTATTGGTTTAAATGTATATGGTAAGTAATTGTTTTATATGTATATTGTAAGAAATTGTTTTAAATGTATATGGTAAGTTATTGGTTTAAATGTATACATAAGTTATTGGTTTAAATGTATATGGTAAGAAATTGTTATAAATGTATATTGTAATGAATTGTTTTACATGTATGTTTTAAGAAATTGTTTTAAAGGTATATTGTCAGTAATTAGTTCACTTGTATATTGTAAAAATTAGTTTTAAATGTATATTGTAAGAAATTGTTTTACATGTATATTGTAAGAAAGTGTTTTAAGGACTCACACCACTATTATCTCCCTTGAGTACTCCAGACCTACAGATGAAGGAGGTAGAAATAAATCTTAAGTTCTCTTTTTCTTCTTTTTTCAAGGCTTTGTACTGCACTGTTTTGTATTTTGCTAGCATGAGTTAAATGGTCAGTATTTTAGAAATCACCACTGAAAATTTGATGCTGATACCAGCTTTCTGGACAATTCTGTGTCATTTCAGAATTGTTGGTTTGAACTGCATCTAGGGCGAATAGTTGACATATTATTACTCTGGAAATTGATAGGTCTCACAAAAGCATTGAATTTAAAAAAAAAACCTGGTCAAGGTATACTTTTTTTCTTTATAATTGCATATCTTGAACCAGTGAAGAATTTGAGCCCAGACACATGCTGCAGAATTTAATTTTTCACTCTGTTTTGGACATAAATGTTACAATGGAGCCCTATGGGAAAATTAATAGTGGTGTGAGACGTTAAGTTGTTGTTTTATATGTATATTATAAGAAATTGTTTTAACTGTATATTTTAAGAAATAGTTTTAAATGTATATTGTTAGTAATTGGTATAAATGTATATTGCAAGTTATTGGTTTAATGTATATTTTAAGAAATTGTTTTAATTGTATATACATGTAGTAAGAAATTGTTTTATATGTATATTGTATGTAAATGGTTTAAATTTATGTTGTAATCAATTGTTTGTGAGTATATGTTATAGAAATTATGTAAATCAAAGTCTATGTACGTTAAATTGCAGTCAGAATCTTCGGAAAACAAGATCGGTGAGGAGAAACCTAAGGCAGACGACATCTATTACATGAAACAGACAGTGGGAAATGCTTGTGGCACTGTTGCTGTTATTCATGCCCTCTCCAATAATACAGACAACATCAAATTTGACGGTATTATATACAGTAGAATATCTTTGGCGAAAACATGGGTGGCTTGAGCACCACATATACCTCGAAACACTTGTCTGGTCCCTGCTGAATTTCTATTTCGATATATATACATGTTCATATATGGTATGATTTTGAACAACACTTGGTTTGAACAAAACCCATAACTCGAACTAGTTTGCACAGTTCTGTCGGGTTCAAGCCATCGAAGTTGTACTTTACATACTTTCCAACTCTGTCCTCCTGTTCACTCCCTTTTTTTGAATATAACTTTAAAACAATGCATTATAAATCATTGGAATGAGATAGTGGGTAGTGCACAAGGGCATTATTCTGTGAGATGTGTATATATTATGTAAAATCATTCCTTCTTGCTAATTGTTTTTCCTTTTTCCTTCAATGACAACTTAACCACTTTCTGGTCAAACATTCATTTTTATGAACACCCATCAATTGTATTTATTTTCTTGTTTTATGTAATTTTTAATAATTTTTATTAAAATGTCTTTGAAATTAAGAATCTTACCTACACAAATAAAAATATTAGGGTTGTGGCACAGCAAAAAAATATTCTTCAACGTATTTTATTGAGATGGCTGTATACGCAATAATTTCTTGACTACAGTACTCTTTCAACATACAAAAGAGGGTCCTTTGTAGGCGAGTAGTTTAAGGTGCCATCTCCAGATCACTGCTAGGTTGAGTCCTGCTCGCTCAAAAAACTCTATGTGGAACACTTTGCCTGTTGCTTGTGGAAGGATGGTGGCTCTACTCAAGATTCATTTCTGAGGTTTTCCTCACCAATAATACTGGATATACAATATATAACCTGAAATGTGTCGAAAATTGTGTTAATTAAAATAAAAATAGTACTGTACAGATTATTTCATTTTATTTTCGAATCATCATTGATAAAACTGTCCAGTCATCTGTTTATCTCTAGTACTTTATTTTGGTTTCTCTATTGCAGATAATAAACATTTTAAGAAATTTTTGTCGGAAACACTCGGAAAAGAACCAAGTGAAAGAGCCACTTTTCTAGAAACTGATGAGGTAGGTTTAATGATTACCTTCATGTTTTAGGGATCATTCTGGAATTTTGGTTTGATTGGCCTAGGGGCCATCAGGCCAGGGGTAAGTGGGCCTAGGCCCCCTTTCAGGGACAAAGGGCAGCACCGCCAAAAATGCATTTCAGCATTAATTAAGGCACTGAGATTGCATTTCCTTGAAGCAATAAGGCTATTAAACTTATCAAATTTGCTGTATATTTGTCTTATAAAGAACAAAATGAGCTGTTTTAAATTTCTTTTAAAGCTGCATGTTTGTCTTACTGCTGTCTCTGCACAAGCTGCAGAACATTTCATAAGCTCGTCTTTTTGAAAAAAAACGAAGAGCTATTGTCATGACCCCGGCGTCTTCTTCGTCGTCGTCCGCTGGTTAAAGTTTTATGTTTAGCTCAGCATTTTCTCTGTTTCTAAACAAACTACTCATGTTTTGGTGACTAAACTTCATGAACACTTTTATATTATGTTGTAGAAACAATGTATATAGCTAACTGAAATTAAATGTGCCAAATCTTGAATTTTAATGGATTTATGGCGCAATGGCGCGACCCAAAATGATCCCTGATGTTTTGTTTTGTTTGCTTGTTTGTACGGTGTTTAGCGTTGCTCTTAAATAAAAATTCAGCTATATTGTGATGGTGTCTATTTGAGACAGTCCTACCACACTTGAGTAATATGTCGCAGGCACATGGTATGATACTCCACCCAGTTACATTATTCTGACAACCAGACCTGAAACTATCCTCTAAATACTGAGTGCCAAGTGAGGAAGCTTCTAGTACCATTTTTCAACTTATTTGTATGGCCATCCATTAATCTAAAACACAACCTTTCATATGCAAGATGGACGCTCTATCCATAGACCACTGCTGTGGTGATTATCTTCTTGAGTAAAAGAGAATATTAATATACTTTGTCAAAATTTAAAAATCTTCTGCTGGGAAAGCTTTGATATTTTGCATGTAGTATGACCTAAGTCAATTTCTCTCAGGTTTAAACAAGCCATCAGGCCATAATTGGATTAACAATTTTTTTTGTTTAACCCTTTATTCCATAGATATGCGTTTTCCCACACTAATCACAGAAGGCCTTTAAAAACAGTGCAGGAAGAGTTAAAAGTGTTCTTTTCAGGAAAGCAACAGTTGAATTTGTTCATGTTTGGTATAAATGATAGCTATGAGTAGCAGTTACAAGTTTGTTCAAATAAAAGGATCATTAAGAGGACTTTGAGTTAGATATAGGATTACTATGGGAAAACACAAAATTCTGTTTTTCTCCATTATTAGCTCACCTGAGCCAAAGGCTCACAGGTGAGCTTTTGTGATCGCCTGGTGTCCGTCGTCGGTCTTTAACTTTTAACTTCTAACAACTTCTCATCTGAAACCACTGGGCCAATTTTGATATAACTTCACGGAAATAATCCTTGGGTGACCCTCTACCAAGTTTGTTCAAGCCATTGTGATTTGTTAAAAAACATGACCGCCAACGTGAGCTGCTACTTTACTTTATAAGCATCTATAGTAAAAACTTCAAAAGCCTTCTTGTCAGAATCTACTGACCTGGTTTTGATGTAATTTCACTGACAATTACCATGGGTGAACCTCTACCAAGTTTGTTCCAGCTATTGCGATTCGTAGAAAAATATACTCGCCAGAAAGAGAGGCTGGTTTTCTTTATATGGATATATAGTGAAAACTTTCTTTCGATATCTGATATCCAGATATCCGCACAAGGATGCTATTGATTTAGCACAATGCTTCTACGCATCTGTTACATCTTGAAAATGAATCAAAATTCTAACTACTCGCCCATCTCGTTTTTTCTGGAATTTTGAGTGTACATGTATTATATAATCTACTTAAGTTGGGTGACTCAAGGTCACTCAGGTGAGCCATATAGGGCTACCTTGGCCCTCTTATTTAATTAAGGTACACTCGGGTCCTGGTATAACGCGGTCCGGTATCACGGAAACTCATTTTAATCGTTATAATGCAGTTTTTCTATGGCTCCAAAATTTAAAAATGATATTTTCAACCAGATTCATAAAAACTCGCTATATAATAATTACTGAACTGATCGAAAATCTAAACTAAATTGCTAAGTGTTTGCAAGTTTGTTATGTTTTTCCAAACTGTGACCATGTATTTGTGCATCAATTGCACCTTGATAATTAAGACTGAAATGATAACAAGTCCTTACTGTTATAAACAACATCGCTTTTAATTGATTTACACTGACAATTGTCTGTTATTTTAATCACACATTATCATGCGTTTGTTATGGTACTTCGACCGGAAACAATATTGCCAAATAATATAGCGCAGTGCACCTTGAGATATTTATAATGTGGTTCTGCGTATATCCCGATTTCATTACATAGCTACCGTATTTTGACGGGACCCGAGTGTATAATTCCATCCTAATCATGTCTGAAGCGTTGTTAAGTCATAACAGTTGAGACTGGATCCTTTTTAGGGGATTTAATATCCATAATGGGCCATCAGGGACCCAAAAAGGGATAAAACCTTCTCAAGAACTGATGGATAAAACCTTCTCAAGAACTGATGAGTTGAATTTGTTCATATCTCGTTTTAATGATCCCTACTGACATTTGTTCAGTCTATGAGTAAAAAAAAAAAAAATATTATATACACTAAGTGATATGACGAATGCAACACAGGAGAAGATATCAAAATGCAAAACAGGGTTTAGAGGGGAATTCCTTTGAAATGAAAAAAAGTTACACCAATGCAAGAGATACTAAGTCATTCAATTACATTTCATGTAAACAACCAATAACATCAACAGAAAATAATTACTGTAGGACACGGATATATACACTCTGTCTAAATGTGTTGCATTTTCATATCTCGTGACGAGCAATCTGAACACTTCCTGCACTGTTTTCCACTCTGTCAGTTAATATAAACATAATTCACCCAATAATTAAAAAGCCTGCTATGTTAGAGCTGTCCAAAGGCATCTATATTAGAGGTGTCAAAAGGCGTTTATATTATAGGTGTCCAAAGGCATCTATATTAGAGGTGTCCAAAGGCGTCTATATTATAGGTGTCCAAAGGCGTCTATATTAGAGCTGTCCAAAGGCGTCTATATTAGAGGTGTCCAAAGGCGTCTATATATGAAGTGTCCAAAGGCGTCTATTAGAGGTGTCCAAAGGCCTCTTTATAACAGGTGTCCAAAGGCGTCTATATGAAGTAAAGGGTTAAGACACCGTCTCAAGATCACTTACCCCTCATCACTGAGGATGTGGGTTTAATTACAGCTTCATTCAAAAACTCTACCTTGTTACTTACCAAAGGACAGTCACATGGTTTTACTCAGATTCATACATCTGGATCTGAGGTCTTTCTCTTACAATAAAATTGGATGGCATAATATAATGTTAAATGTGTCCAAAATTGCATTAAATCCTATTAAAATTATTGCATTGTATTTCAGGAGATATGACTGTCATATTTCAATTTTCAATGTAATTTTTATAACTTTAACAGAAAATGGGTGCTGCGCATGATGACACTGCTCAAGAAGGACAGACCGAGGTAGGTTTACGTGGAATGAAATGAGTGAGTTGTGTAAATAGTGATGATTCAGACAGACACTAGGGACAATTTAAATGTTGATTTGGAATAGATCACTCAAATGTGTGTCTGAAAGAGATTCACTATTGAGAACAAATCAAAAACAGTGTTGATTTGATTTAACAGCAAACGAACTACTACATCAGCCATCACAACCTTCATCCTGGGACTGGTTTTGGTTAGAGGTTTACGTTAGAGTCAGTAGGGTTAATTTCAATAAAAAAACCTTTATCCTGGGAAAAGCCTTGGTGAGAGGTTTGTGTTGAGTCAGAAGAATTAATTTCAATAAAAAACCTTCACCCTGGGACCCAGGTCTTGGTGAGAGGTTTGTTTCAATAAAAAACCTTTATCCTGGGACTGGTCTTGGTGAGAGGTTTGTGTCAAGTCAGTAGGGTTAATTTCAGATAAAAACATTCGTCCTTGGACTGGTCTTGGTGAAAGGTTTGTGTCAAATCAGTAGGGTTAATTTCAATAAAAAAACCTTCACCCTGGGACCCAGGTCTTGGTGAGAGGTTTGTGTCAAGTCAGTAAGGTTAATTTCAATTAAAAAACCTTCACCCTGGGACCCAGGTATTGGTGAGAGGTTTGTGTCAACTCAGTACAGTTAATTTCAATTAAAAAACCTTCATCCTTCGACTGGTCTTGGTAAGAGGTTTGCATCAAGTCAGTAGGGTTAATTTCAATAAAAAACCTTCATCCTGGGACTGGTCTTGGTGAGAGGTGTGTTACAAGTCAGTAGGGTTATTTTCAATGAAAACCTTCACCCTGGGACTGGTCTTGGTGAGAGGTTTGTGTCAAGTCAGTACAGTTATTTTCAATTAAAAAACCTTCACCCTGGGGCTGGTCTTGGTGAGATGTTTGTGTCAAGTCAGTACAGTTAGTTTCAGTTAAAAAACCTTCACCCTGGGGCTGGTCTTGGTGAGAGGTTTGTGTCAGGTCAGTAGGCATAATTTCAATAAAAAAACTTCACCTTGGGACCGGTCTTGGTGAAAGGTTTGTGTCAAGTCAGTATGGTTAATTTCAATAAAAAACCTTCACCCTGGGACTGGTCTTGGTGAGAGGTTTGTGTCAAGTCAGTAGGGTTAATTTTGATTAAAAACCTTCATCCTGGGACTGGTCTTGGTGAGAGGTTTGTGTCAAGTCAGTACAGTTAATTTCAATAAAAAACCTTCACCCTTGGACTGGTCTTGGTGAAAGGTTTGTGTCAAGTCAGTACAGTTATTTTCAATTAAAAAACCTTCACCCTGGGACTGGTCTTGGTGAAAGGTTTATCTCAAGTCAGTACAGTTAATTTCAGTAAAAAACCTTCACCTTGGGACTGGTCTTGGTGAAAGGTTTGTGTCAAATCCATACCGTTAATTTTAATAAAAAACCTTCACCTTGGGACTGGTCTTGGTGAAAGGTTTTTGATAAGTCAGTAGGGTTAATTTCAATAAAAAACCTTCACCCTGGGACTGATCTTGGTGAGAGGTTTGTGTTAAGTCAGTAGCGTTAATTTCAATTAAAAAACCTTCACCCTGGGACAGGTCTTGGTTAAAGGTTTGCGTTAAGTCAATAGGGTTAATTTCATTTAAAAAACCTTCACCCTGGGACAGGTCTTGGTGAAAGGTTTGTGTCACGTCAGTATGGTTAATTTCAATAAAAAACCTTCATCCTGGGACTGATCTTGGTGAGATGTTTGTGTCAATTCAGTAGGGTTAATTTCAATAAAAAACCTTCACCCTGAGACCGGTCTTGGTGAGATGTTTGTGTCAAGTCAGTAGGGTTAATTTCAATACAAAAACCTTCACCTTTGGACTGATCTTGGTGAGAGGTTTGTGTTAAGTCAGTACAGTTAATTTCAATTAAAAAACCTTCAGCCTGGGACTGGTCTTGGTGAAAAGTTTGTGTCAAGTCAGTACAGTTAATTTCAATTAAAAAAACTTCACCTTGGGACTGGTCTTGGTGAAAGGTTTGTATCAAGTCAGTACAGTTAATTTCAATTAAAGAACCTTCACCTTGGGACTGGTCTTGGTGAAAGGTTTGTGTCAAGTCAGTAGAGTTAATTTCAATAAAAAAAACCTTCCTTTGGGACTGGTCTTGGTGAGATGTTTGTGTCAAGTCAGTAGGGTTAATTTCAATAAAAAAAAACTTCACCCTGGGACTGGTCTTGGTGAGAGGTTTGTGTCAAGTCAGTAGGGTTATTTTTAATAAAAACCTTCACCCTGGGACTGGTCTTGGTGAGAGGTTTGTGTCAAGTCAGTACAGTTTATTTTAATTAAAAAACCTTCACCCTGGGACTGGTCTTAGTGAGAGGTTTGTGTCAAGTCAGTAGGGTTAATTTCAATAAAAAAAACTTTCACCCTGGGACTGGTCTTGGTGAGATGTTTGTGTCATGTCAGTAGGGTTAATTTCAATAAAAAACCTTCACCTTGGGACTGGTCTTTGTGAGATGTTTGTGTCAAGTCAGTACAGTTAATTTCAATAAAAAACCTTCATCCTTGGACTGGTCTTGGTGAGATGTTTGTATCAAGTCAGTAGGGTTAATTTCAATAAAAAAAACACCCTGGGACTTGTCTTGGTGAGAGGTTTGTGTCAAGTCAGTACAGTTAATTTCAATGAAAAAACCTTCACCCTGGGACTGGTCTTGGTGAGAGGTTTATGTCAAGTCAGTAGGGTTAATTTCAATTTAAAACCTTCATCCTGGGACTGGTCTTAGTGAGAGGTTTGTGTCAAGTCAGTACAGTTAATTTCAATAAAAAACCTTCACCTTGGGACTGGTCTTAGTGAAAGGTTTGTGTCAAATCAGTACAGTTAATTTCAATAAAAAACCTTCTAATTTGGACTGGTCTTGGTGAAAGGTTTTTGATAAGTCAGTAGGGTTAATTTCAATAAAAAAACTTTTGCCCTTGGACTGATCTTGGTGAGAGGTTTGCGTTAAGTCAGTAGCGTTAATTTCAATTAAAAAACCTTCACCCTTGGACAGGTCTTGGTGAAAGGTTTGTGTCAAGTCAGTAGGGTTAATTTCAATAAAAAACCTTCATCCTGGGACTCGTCTTGGTGAGAGGTTTGTGTCAAGTCAGTACGGTTAATTTCAATAAAAAACCTTCACCCTGGGACCGGTCTTGGTGAGATGTTTGTGTCATGTCAGTAGGGGTAATTTCAATTAAAAAAACCTTCAGCCTGGGACTGGTCTTGGTGAGATGTTTGTGTCAAGTCAGTACAGTTAATTTCAATTAAAAAACCTTCACCTTGGGACTGGTCTTGGTGAAAGGTTTGTGTCAAGTCAGTAAGGTTAATTTCAATTAAAAAAACCTTCACCTTGGGACTGGTCTTGGTGAAAGGTTTGCGTCAAAAACCTTCACCCTGGGACTGGTCTTGGTGAGAGGTTTGTGTCGAGTTAGTAGGGTTAATTTCAATAAAAAACCTTCATCCTTGGACCGGTCTTGGTGAGAGTATGTGTCAAGTCAGTAAGGCTAATTTCAATAAAAAACCTTCATCCTCGGACCGGTCTTGGTGAGAGTATGTGTCAAGTCAGTAGGGCTAATTTCAATTAAAAAACCTTCATCCTCGGACCGGTCTTGGTGAGAGGTTTGTGTCAAGTCAGTAGGGCTAATTTCAATAAAAACCTTCATCCTCGGACCGCTTTAGGTGAGAGGTTTGTGTCAAGTCAGTAGGGCTAATTTCAATAAAAACCTTCATCCTCGGACCGCTCTAGGTGAGAGGTTTGTGTCATGTCTTCAGGCTTAATTTCAATAAAAGTAAGAGTTGGTTACAATTTTATTGCAGATCGACTTTTTCAACAAGAAATAGTGAATCTTTGTAACTGTCATTTAAGAATTTTCATAGAAACAGTACTGTCTAAAGATTTTAAGAGAGAAAGTTTGCCTGTTACCTGGAAGGACATACACTTTACTTATATTAGACTGGGCACCACCGTCCGTATGTACAACTCTGAAACCATTTAAGGTTACTCCACGAAACTTTGCACTCATGTCAACCATGTTGTGTTGTAATGCCTTTTGCTATGAGGAAGTTTTCAATTTCAATAACTTTTTTCTGTTGCCATGGAAACAAGTAGCCAAAATTACCAAATTTGTTGTTTAACTCCCAAAACCTTTCAAGAAAGTTTGCCTCTCACCGCTGAGGTCATAGGTTTAAGTCCCATTCGTCCAAAATATTTATGTGAGAAAGTTTGCCAGTTACTTGCAGATTCATTCTGAGATCTTCCTCCACCAATAAAACTGGGCATGCTATAATATGAACCTGAAATGTGGTGAAAATGGTGTTAAACGTTTTCGACTTCTTCTCAAAAACTTTAAGCTCAATTGTTTGGAAATCTTCTTCTTACTATAAGAAGCACTGGGAATCAAATGGTGAGCATAATTATGGACATATTGGGGTCCTTTATAAAAATTGTGAATTGCATGTCCCTGGGTCTCACAGTTTGGCCCTGGGGGTAGGGCCTACTTTACTAAATTGATATAAGAGAAAATGACAAAAAAACGTCATTTCTGATGGCAATAGTTTGAATGGTATTTGATGTGATTTGTTGTCTCTGACATGACAGTTGATATTTATTGACAAAATGTTTTATTGACAAAAGTTGGAAAATAGATTTATATTGCTTTATGTCATCAAGGATAATAAGGTAACCGTTAAGGCCCATGGACATATTATTTAATGTCATTTTGAAAAAAAATAGTGATAAATCATGAAATAAAAATCAAGTCTTCAAAAGTCACTAAAAATTTAGGGTACCTGCAATTTGAGTGGATATGTAAGAAAACAAACTTATTTTAAAACGGCCTGACTTCACAAAATCATTGTGATTTATATTTGATCGTACGACAATTCATCTATATTGTGATTTGGATAACATTATTATGGACAGAATGGGAACAAAATGTATATAATAATGATAGCAAAGAATTGATTTCAAAAGGTAACACAGTTCAGCAATTTAAAACTTGCTGTTTAATATTTACTACGCAATGTCACTGTGACAAATTTCAATGCAATTATGTGTACTTCATATAGGTATAAGAAATGTAAAAATATATTCATGGCAAAGTAAATGAAATTTGTATCTAAAAATATACAAAAAAAGCATATGTTTTAGATACATACCGAATTTATTGATTTGAGTTGTTAATTTGGAAAACATTAGATAAAGAAATGTTGACATCTTTTATTTTTTTATATTTATTTCAGGCCCCTTCCAGGGACGAACGTGTCAACACGCATTTTATAGCTTTTGTTTGTAAAAAGGATGGCATATATGAATTAGGTAAGTAGCTGCAAGGAAGGGACCTGGAGTTTAGTTTATGGTAATATATTTCAGCTTGATTGCGAAGAAAACTGTTGAGCTTAGATCGGTGTACATGGAAAACTGACTGCCATATTATTATATAACCTGCAATGTTTTGTTGAAAATAGTGTTGAACCTATGAATGAGTTTGCCCTTAAACGTTGTAACTATTTATCTACAGGGGACCTCCTTAAACTGTTAAACTTAACTATTTACCTACAGGGGACCTCCTTAAACTGTTAAACGTTGTAACTTTTTACCTACAGATGACCTCCTTGAACTGTTAAACGTAACTTTTTACCTACAAGGGACCTCCTTAAACTGTTAAATGTTGTAACTATTATAGGATTAAATTCATTTTTTCTGGTTTTTATTCATGTGTAAAGAATGTTGAATCATGCACAAATCTGACATAAAGTCCAAAATCATGCACAAATCAAATAAAGTCCAAAGGACCTTATGTCAGATTTGTGCATGATTCGACATTCTTTACACATGCATAAAAAACAGAAACAGTAAACTTAATCCTTATAATTCCAATCCTGATGATTATATTTAATTTGAGACTCCTCAAGTGAATGAAAAAAACAAAACAAAAATAACTATACACTGCAAAGTAAACCCATAAGAATACATCACCTCTGTCCTGGTTGACATCAAATTCTCGAGATCTAATATACAATAATATCGTAACGGTTATTGTCTCCATTATCAGATAAACTCTGTAACATTAGTTGGTTTATTGTAAAATGACAAAATGTTTGCGGTGAAAAAATTTAACACCCGCCTTTTATCTCTTGATTTAGACAAATAAAAAATCAGTAATTCCAGGAAATACCCACACAGTGTGGACGCTGACGTCATTGTTTAGTTTTTGTCTACACGCTTGTTTTTAAAAAAATGTGTCAATATTTACGAAGGTCATATAAATCCACGCTCATTGATGGAGAATCAAAATTTGGAACGTTTTAAACAATTTTTACGTGCAAGGTTTGTGTATTTACATTGTCTCACGATAGTCTGCTTCTGAACTTCAACTACATGTACATGTTTTTATTTCATTTTTCCTGAAGAACAAATTGGTTTGTGAAAACTTTTGTCAACGACTAGTATTCACGTTCGGTAAACCAGGGTTGTGTTCAATGGTATACTATACATCTCAAATGTGAACATTTTATGACCTACTTCATTTTTTATCAAAACAACTTATGGTCAGATTGTGACGCCCGGTTAAATCGCTAAACCAAAGAAATCTATAAAACAATAAACCAATGAAAACAATTAGGACTAGATCTAGATCTAACATTTGTTTTTGTTGTATTTTATTATAGAAGTGAACATCATTTAAATTTGTATATTGTTAAACTGACCATCAAATGTTGTTGCTTCTTTGTTTACGCAAGAAACGTAAAAGTAGTCCGGTTCCAGGATTTTAACGAAAAATAAAAGTCTTTAAAAAATTGACATTGTCCAATGCAAATGCTTTAAATACATATATGATAATGAGATTGGAATTATTTACCTACAAGGGACCTCCTTAAATTGTTAAACGTGGTAACTATTTACCTACAGGGGACCTCCTTAAATTGTTAAACGTGGTAACTATTAACCTACAAGGGACCTCCTTAAATTGTTAAACGTGGTAACTATTTACCTACAGGGGACCTCCTTAAATTGTCAAACGTGGTAACTATTTACCTACAGGGGACCTCCTTAAACTGTCAAACATTGTAACTATTTACCTACAGGAGACATCCTTAAACTGTTAAATGTTGTTACTATTTACCTACAAGGGACTTCCTTAAACTGTTAAACATTGTAACTATTTACCTGCAGGGGACCTCCTTAAACTGTTAAATGTTGTAACTATTTACCTACCAGCGACCTCCTTAAACTGTTAAATGTTGTAACTATTTACCTACCAGCACCTCCTTAAACTGTTAAACATTGTAATTATTTACCTACAGGGGACCTCCTTAAACTGTTAAACGTTGTAACTATTTACCTACAGGGGACCTCCTTAAACTGTTAAATGTTGTAACTATTTACCTACAGGGGACCTCCTTAAACTGTTAAATGTTGTAACTATTTACCTACAGGGGACCTCCTTAAACTGTTAAATGTTGTAACTATTTACCTACAGGGGACCTCCTTAAACTGTTAAATGTTGTAACTATTTACCTACAGGGGACCTCCTTAAACTGTTAAATGTTGTAACTATTTACCTACAGGGGACCTCCTTAAACTGTTAAATGTTGTAACTATTTACCTACAGGGGACCTCCTTAAACTGTTAAATGTTGTAACTATTTACCTACAAGGGACCTCCTTTAACTGTTAAATGTAACTATTTACCTACAGGGGACCTCCTTAAACTGTTAAATGTTGTAACTATTTACCTACAGGGGACCTCCTTAAACTGTTAAATGTTGTAACTATTTACCTACAGGGGACCTCCTTAAACTGTTAAATGTAACTATTTACCTACAGGGGATCTCCTTAAACTGTTAAATGTTGTAACTATTTACCTACAGGGGATCTCCTTAAACTGTTAAATGTTGTAACTATTTACCTACAGGGGACCTCCTTAAACTGTTAAATGTTGTAATTATTTACCTACAGGGGACCTCCTTCAACTGTTAAATGTTGTAATTATTTACCTACAGGGGACCTCCTTAAACTGTTAAATGTTGTAACTATTTACCTACAGGGGACCTCCTTAAACTGTTAAATGCTGTAACTATTTACCTACAGAGGATCTCCTTAAACTGTTAAATGTTGTAACTATTTACCTACAGGGGACCTCCTTAAACTGTTAAATGTTGTAACTATTTACCTACAGGGGATCTCCTTAAACTGTTAAATGTTGTAACTATGTACCTACAGGGGACCTCCTTAAACTGTCAAACATTGTAACTATTTACCTACAGGAGACCTCCTTAAACTGTTAAACATTGTAACTATGTACCTACAGGGGACCTCCTTAAACTGTTAAACGTTGTAACTATTTACCTACAGGGGACCTCCTTAAACTGTTAAATGTTGTAACTATTTACCTACAGGGGACCTCCTTAAACTGTTAAACATTGTAACTATGTACCTACAGGGGACCTCCTTAAACTGTTAAACGTTGTAACTATTTACCTACAGGGGACCTCCTTAAACTGTTAAATGTTGTAACTATTTACCTACAGGGGACCTCCTTAAACTGTTAAATGTTGTAACTATTTACCTACCGGGGATCTTAACAAGTATTGTGGGTCTGAGTAGGTGATAATTTAGTGAACAAAGAGTTTGCTGTTCTTTATATTATATATTAATTGTTTGTATTCAACGTGCTAAAAATATATATCTTCAAATAATGAATTCCTTTCATTTAACTTTCAAGGTACATTTTGTTTTTAAAAGTTAAATCTGGAACTAATACCACTGTAAGTACCCATATAGTGTTTGCTCTTGTGTTTCGTTTTGGCAAGTCATATCAGTCATTGGGCTACATGTGGCAATATTCTTTTAACCCTTTACTTCAAAGAAACGCGTTTTCCCTCACCAATCACAGAAGGCCTTTGAAAACAGTGCAGGAAGAGTTCAGATTGCTCGTAACGAGCAATCTGAATACTTTCTGCACTGTTTTCCACTCTGTTAGTTAATATAAACATAATTCACCCAATATTTCAAAAGCCTTCTACTGTATATTCCCTTATTAACGCCCCCGGGGGCGTTACATTTTATTAGGTGGGGGCGTTTATTAAAGATAAAAAAAGCAAATTTAACAACAGTTAAAAATACAATAAAACCAATAAAGCCCTGGAAAAAAACTTAAATCCCTGAAAAAGTGGTTCAGAATTATTTGAGAGTGAATGAAATAATCGACATAGGATGAAAAAAGCTGAAAATCTGTATGAAACTACTAGTCCGCGTACTGGAATATCCAAATTTATGGTCTGTGTACTCTTCACTTTAAATCACTTGGACACTTGCTCTTATCAACATAGAACAATTAGCTTTCAACATACACAGACTAACCGCATTTTCTGACTTTTGTAATGTTTTAATCGACAGACGACATTTTTACTAGTTTTAAATGGCAAATATGGGGAAGTGTATATTCAACCAAAAGTGGTTAAGTGACCCAAGATATAAACAATAGGTTAGAGAGTGCAAAGGTGATAAACACACCGCTAATTGTTGTCTGTAACAAAATAATCGATCTGAGAAGGATGGGCAAATACGCGCTCAATTCACATACACTTTTAATTTTTCAGAAAAATAGGTGGGGGGCGTTTATTAGAGGGAGGGCATTAATAAGGATATATACCTTATATTAGGTGTCCAAAGCCGTCATTATTAGAGGTGCCCAAAGGCGTCTATATTAGAGATGCCCAAAGGCCTCTATATTAGAGGTGCCCAAAGGCCTCAAAGGCCTCTATATTAGAGGTGTCCAAAGGCCTCTATATTAGAGGTGTCCAAAGGCCTCTATATTAGAGGTGCCCTAAGGCCTCTATATTAGAGGTGCCCAAAGGCCTCTATATTAGAGGTGTCCAAAGGCATCTATATGAAGTAAAGGGTTAAAAGTGTCAATATGGTTTGCAGTTTAAATGGACATATCATTTGTATATCTGTAAGTTGTATGAACTATCGAAGTTACATGTTTGTTTGTATTGTATATATTTGATTGACATTTAATTGTCTATATGTGTATTATGTTTTTGTATATATGTATTGTATTCCCATGTTGCTGTTTAAATGTTTATACCCTCCTGTATATTTGTACTATGGAGGAAATAAAAAATCAATCAATCAATACTTGGGGGTGGTAATTGAAATGGATATGTTGATAATGAGTGTTGGCTGCTCATGCCAGAAGTTGCGAGTTTGATCCCCAGCTTGACCAGGTACCTCTCATAAAACAACACTCAGTACAGGTTTCACCAAGGAAGCTGACAACACTCAGTACAGGTTCCAACTAGGTAGCTGCAACACTCAGTACAGGTTCCACCTAAGAAGCAGACAACACTCGGTACAGGTGGAAGGTTCCACCTAAGAAGCAGACAACACTCAGTACAGGTTCCACCTTGGAAGCAGACAACACTCAGTACAGGTTCCACCTAAGAAGCAGACAACACTCAGTGCAGGTTCCCCCTAGGAAGCAGACAACACTCAGTACAGGTTCCCCCTAGGAAGCAGACAACACTCAGTACAGGTTCTCCCTAGGAAGTAGACAACACTCAGTACAGGTGGAAGGTTCCACCTAAGAAGCAGACAACACTCAGTACAGGTTCCACCTTGGAAGCAGACAACACTCAGTACAGGTTCCACCTAGGAAGCAGACAACACTCAGTACAGGTTCCACCTAAGAAGCAGACAACACTCAGTGCAGGTTCCCCCTAGGAAGCAGACAACACTCAGTACAGGTTCCACCTAGGAAGCAGACAACACTCAGTACAGGTTCCACCTAGGAAGTGGACTCAAGAACGGTTCATATAAGCTCTGAGCTTTCATCGTTAGAAAAATAATTAGTATAAACTAATTTCACTTGGTGACTCAATTTCACATGTCAGCATTTTTGACTGGTTGCTTGAAATTTCGTGCAAAATTTGTTGGGACTAGCTAGTACAATGGCTTTTCAGATATTTGGAGAACAAATATAAAATACTTGCATTGTTCTTTTTGTTTAAAAACAACTACAATATTTTGTAGTAAGAATTAAAAAAGTATTATGTCTGCTGGAAATTAATGCCCTTCCTTTATGGACTCGTTTTGCTATTTTCCTGCCAAACTATCTAATAAATATTAATGAAGGATGAGTAAATTTTAACATAGGTTGGATACTGTTACTCCAATTCTATTTACTTGTTAATTGGTTGAAATAATATCAGAACAAATCATTATAATGGTGATTCACCTCCGATGAAATTGGGTCACACTATTAGTAAATGTTATTTTCTGTACACATGAGAACAAAAGCCATATTGTTCCTGTTTGGTCAGTGTGGGGTCAGCATTTTGATAAAAAAAAGTATTACTGGTGTAGCTGAAAGATTCATAAAACACTGTACATGGCACTTTTTATTCCGGCGGTAACGAATCCATTGCTAATTATATGGCAGTAAACATCTGTTTTTGAATGAATTTCAGACAACCATTCATTACATAATTGACGGTTTATCTATACAGAGTTGTATGCAAGTTTTTATGGATTTTCAGTGCATAAGAGTGGAATCCCCAGGAAGCTTGTTTTATCCTAAACACTAGAACATAGAATGCATAAAATTGTGTTTTAAATAATACAATTGCACGTACACACGGGCCTAGCAACACGTAGTCACTGCCGGTCAAGGCTTGCATTTTTACCAGGAAAATAAAAGTCCCTAAGAAATTGATATAATATGGTTTACATAGAAAAAATACACACAAAACCCCTGATAATGCACCATCGGTCATTTATATTTTTATACATCAAAATTTCTAGGCCAGCATGTTTACTCTGATTAAGCTAGGTGCCTGTCATACACACACCACCTACTCATATTTGCGGTAGGGGGAACACGCTTCACTACTCGTGGCTTGTAGTACTGGGAGTGAAACTCAATTGAGGTTCACTTTTAAATACATCTGAATGGTTTAGTCTAAGTTTCTTGTGTGTGTTTCTTTAATAAAAGCATTTTAAAGTCACAAACTATTAAAGAAAATAATATATTTTCTAAGAAATGAGTAGAATTGAGCAGTTAGTGTTTAAGATATCAAACATTTAAGGGAGCAGTTCCCTGTATCCAAAGAGTATTATTACCGCATCCAGCAGAAAAATGACATCCTTTCCACACGATATCCACCAGGTTGCCTTACAAAATACATATACTGGTTATTATGCTGAGTTAGTCAATAAGTCAAGCCGTTCCTTTTAAAAGGAAAATTTATAATTTTTGATCTCTTGATTATTCAATAATCAATCCCTTGATTTGTCTAATGGACTAGTCATTACAAAGAAAGTATTCTACCTTCAAAATAAACATTTAAAAACATTAAGGTTTCCTACATACAGCTGAAAATACTAAATATACAGTTAAGGTACTTCCACCAAATTTATAATACTACATTTTGTATATCCTAGTTAAAGAATTCGTACAAATGTCCCCCCAGTACGGTTACGAAAGCCAATGCTCAAATTCTAGAAGCATTCTTACTGGGCCCCATCTCATGACGGTGCTAAATAAAGAAGTTTAAAACAAAAACACCTTTTGGCTTATTAAATTGATATTGTGCCTGAATATGGACGAATGTAGGAGCAGTGGTTGAACAATTAACACACTTGTTTTTATAAAAGCTGTACAATCCCCTGTTAATTATTTATCTCAGTTGGAGGTAAAGAAATTTTCACTGGAAATCCATAACTGTCATAACATTAATAATCGACAGCTTGGATATTGGTCAATTCTGGCTGGAGATGAAGCATTGAATCAGGAGCATTACATAAATTCTGCCAGGCTTCTTTGTACAAAGGTATACACTGAAGTATGTTCACATGTTCGGAGTTTGGATCATGTTGGGGCCACATGAGGTGAAATGCTCCCAGCTCAGGACATATAAAGGCTTGATGATTATTAATCAGGGTTTTTCATTAGGCCTAAAAAAATAAATGTTGTGTTTAAGGTTTCATGCTGAAAAAAAATTGGGTCGGTAGGTAGGACTTTTTTTTTTTTTGGCTGATTTTTTTAGATGCAAAATCAAAGGGTCGGTGTTTTTTTAGTTTTTTTTTTTGTTTTTTTCATTTTCTCTCGCAGCTACTCAATTTTGAATGCGAAGTAATGACACCTTTTTCAAAAGCATTTGGTGACAACATAATTATTGTATATTTTTGTAGTGTCTGCTTTTGTAGTTTGAATGTTTTCCTTTCCACTTTCAGTATATTCTCATTTGTTCTGCACCATGTGCACCATATTGCAATAGGTTAGATTGGGTATTCAACAGAATCTGTTAAAAAAAGTATTATTAAATATATAAAAGGAATTTCATTTTATATATTTAATATATCTGTGAAAATATTTCAAAACTACCAACCAATTTTGACACTTGGACATAATCCTGAATTTCAAAGTTTGTGCCAGAGTTTGTGTTCATTTCACATGTAAAAACGCTTCCTTTTTGGCCTTCCTCAGGTACAGGGTGGAACAGAAAAAAGATCCGTTCCACGGTGAATGAATAGTTGATTGGCTGAATAACCTTTTTGCCGGCGGTATGTTCATATATGTGAACCTTTTTGGAAAGCAATGACGGATACCTTTTTTTTTTTCACCTAGCATTCTAACTTCCTAATAAGTCTTAACAAGTGCTTATTTTAATAAATATCCGCTTTGATCCCGCGATTTTCCCGTCCAATAAAAAAACAAGGCAAATACCGGAAAATAGTCCGATGTTTAAACTGAGATTAGAAAGTTGCGCATGCGCGCCTCGATACCTTATACAAAAAATGGCGAACGATTCGCGACGAATATATTCCTTGGAGATTCAACAAGAATTTCCTCGTGTTATAACTTATTGCCGAGGAACATTCAATGTCTAGTTTGCAAATGATTTAATAATTATAATTGCGTTGAAATGTAGAAAGAATAAATACTGTAAACATTTCAGAAACGAATTTGTGTCATTTCTTTTTCACAGTTTTTCAGATTGTTTACTTTTGGTCTTCAAGCACAGTTGTGCTTCGAATTTCAAGTCGTACTTTTCTAAAAGTTTCGTCTTTGGTATACAGTTTTATATATTGGTTTTCGCCCGATACTTGGAGCACCTGAACCATCCCTAACACGACAGTCGGCGAAATTTTTTAATTATTTTTTTTTTGGAAAAAAAGAATATACGGTCGGGACCTTTTACACAACATTTATTTTTTTAGGCCTTAGCATATTATTTAGAATTATGGCCCTTGAAACAATAAAAAATGCACTATTCTCACAAAACTTACACAGTAGTTATATAACCATAATATCTCAAACAAGTTATTGTGCTGGCCAAATCAGATTTTTAATATCAGAGTTGTGGCTCTTGAATTGATAAAAAATGCACTATTTGACCATGTGTGCACTCTAGCAACCATATTTTTCATTTGATTCTCACCAAACTTACAAAGTAGTTATATAACCACAATATCTCAGACAAGTTCTTGAACAGGCCAAAATCGGATTATTAATGTCTCCTGTGCCACAGGTGAGCGATTTAGGGCCATTTTGGCCCTCTTGTTTTTTTGTATTTTGATGGGAGATTGTGTTTTGAATATGAATCATAAAACTGTGTAGAAAAGTATGTAAAAGAGTGAGGAACTTTCCTGTTATGTTGTATATATTTTCATTAAAGTAAAACTAGACATTTAGTATAGATTACATGCAGTGGGATTTCTGATTTTCAAAATCTCGCCTAAATTTGTAAAAATGATTTAGCACCTGTGTAGAATTTTTGACAGTTTTACTTTTCAGCATTGTTCAAAGCTAGGTTCAGTGAACATTTGTATTAAGTGGTTTATTCTTATTACTTACTGATTAACCCTTTACTTCATAAAGACACCTTTGGACACCTCTAATATCGAAAGCATTAATTCACCACATATCAGCAATGGGTGAATTATGGTTATATTAACTGACAGAGTGGAAAACAGTGCAGGAAGTGTTCAGATTGCTCGTTACGAGCAATCTGAACTATTCCTGCACTGTTTTCAAAGGCCTTCTGTGATTGGTGCGGGAAAACGTGTATCTATGGATTAAAGGGTTAAATGCTATTTTAGGTGCAGTGTTAGAGAGAAAATGACATGAGGGGGCCCAGGTGGTGTCTAGGCTCATTCCACATATTGCTATGCTGATGTTTTATATTTCATTTGTTTGCTATTCTTTCTGTGTGTAAGTGAAGAGCAATCCTCGAAATTTCTATTGGTATTATGTAACATTGTTTTGCCATAGAATCCCAAATCTTCAAATCATCATGGGAATGTCAGCTTTCGCATAAACTTCTATGTGCATCATTAGACAATTTAAGATGGTGTTTTTTTTTTTTTTAAAGACGGTGATTACGTAATTTATGTCCTTTATCCACCATTCTGCAGTCCAATTAGTCGCAGTGTCTTTAATTTTAATCCCATAAATATAATGAACTTGGTAAACGAGTAATTTTGAAACTTGCAATATATTTAATTTACAGAGAATGGTAACATGTCGCTGCAAATTTGTTCTACCCAGTATTTCTAATAATCTATCCAAATGAATAAATACATAGATTTTATGTGAAGGACCATAATCAGTAAGTCGTACATGATCCAGTAAGATTTACAGAGGAAGTCTCATAATTATGTTGAACATAGATTTCATGGAACCAGTTATATTATACTACTGCATGGCTTCAAGGATTGTCAGCCAAATTGTTTAATATGTCGAGGATTGTTATAATATAGAAAAATATTCTGTCATTTTCCATGTGGTGTGGAAAGAATGTAAAAATACAATAGTGACTCAATAAAAAAAAACAAGATTGAAACTGTCCTGGGGTACAAATAATTTTAAATTTTGGGGAATTCATTTTTATGTCCCACCCCCCACCCTACAATGTTTTAGGGTGGCATAAAGTAATTGCAGTGTTCGTCCGTCCTTCCTTCCGATATTTCGTGTCAGGCCTGTAAATTTGTTGTGCATAGATCGATTTTATTAATTCTTACTACAAATGATCAACATAACATGACGATGTGTCGCGCGTAATACCCACACCAGTACCTTAAAGGTTAAGGTCATAATTTATCTTTGTTTGACTACACTTTCAGTCTGAGATTTTGTGTCTGGTCTGT
This sequence comes from Panopea generosa, assembly GCA_029582155.1. NCBI lineage: Eukaryota > Metazoa > Mollusca > Bivalvia > Adapedonta > Hiatellidae > Panopea > Panopea generosa. The sequence goes on from CM055896.1 coordinate 38,665,990, forward strand.
AATTTTTTCACCTATGGATACATTTTAAAAACATTTGTCTCAATTCATCAGTATGACATTATGATGTGTCGCATGTAAGACCCTCACCCGTACCTCAAAGGTCAAGGTCATACTTTGGGTTTGTTTGACAACACTTTGAGCCTGTGCAAGATTTCATGTCAGTCCTTTAACTTTGTCATGCATAGATTGATTTTATAAATACTCACTGCAAATGGTCAACATAATATGACTACATGTCTCACATAAAACCCTGACTCCCACTTCAAAAGTGAAGGTAACACTAACTTTGTTTGACAACACTCTCAGTCTGAGATTTTGTGTCTGGTCTGTAACTTTGTTATCTATGGATAAATTTTTAAACACTTGGCTTAATTCATCTGCATGACATAATGATGCGTCACGGGTAAGACCCACACGTGTACCTCAAAGATCAAGGTTACACTTAGAGTTTTTTGACAACATTTTGAGTCTGTGTAAGATTTCGTGTCGGTCCTTAACTTTGTCATACATGGATGGATTTCAAAAACACTTAGCTCAGGTGATCAACATATCATGATGAAGTGTCATGTGTACGTCCCAGAACCTTTCCTCAAAGGTCAAGGTCACACTTTCAATTTTGTTTGATATTTTGTGTCTGGTCTGTTTCTTTGTCTATAACTTGGCTCACTTGATGAAGATGACATGACGATGTGCCGAATGAGAAACCCAGACTCGTACCTCAAAGATCAAGGTCACACTTTGAGTTTGTTCAAGATTTCATAATAATCTGGTCTTTAAATTTATCATACATTGATGGATTTCAAAAACACTTGGCTCAATTGATCGATTGATCAACATGACATGACATGCTGCATGTAAGACACAGAATCTTACCTCCCTCAAAGTTCAAGGTCACACTTTCAGTTTGTTTGATATTTCATGTTTGATCTGTAACTTTGTCTTACATGGATGGATTTTAATAGCTTGAATTAAGTGATCAACATGTCATGATGATGTGTCACCTGCATCTACCTGTAGAAATATTCAGACCTTTACATCAGATGTCATTATCAAAATGTAAAAAAAAATGAAATTGCATGTCTAGTCTGAAACGTCAGTCAATTACTCTTGATATTCATGGCTATATTAAAATTGCTACCTATCATAATACATGTCATTATTACACAGACCATTTAGAAGGGTCTGTTAGGGTTTTTTGCATATCATAAAATAATGGGCCCATTTATTTTTTTGCATATGCCATATAGGCGAAATATTTTTTGGCATATGCCATATCAGGTTATTGATTTTTTCCACATGCTATTCGAAAATTGAATAAAAATTTCAAATACTTTTTTTCTCTATTTTGAGTCTTTTGATCTATTTTGATATATTTTCTAGCCTCTTTAAGATCCTAACACAATCTTAGAATCACCATAGTGAAATTCACCATTTTTTCCTGTTTTTTTTACCGATTTCTACTGTACAAAACCGGTTTTTAAGTAAAATAGATCAATTTCTATATATATATATATATATATATCAGGCCTTCTAAAATTGCCGGTTTTTCGGTTTTTGGACCGATTTCTGAAGTTCAAAACCGGTTTTCGTTTCAAAGTTTAATAAAAAATCGGTCCAAATATTTTCAAAGTTCAATAAAAAATCGGTCCAGATATTTTCTATCGGTCGTATAAAATCTCATAAATTGCTCTTATCATGCCATACTGACCTGTGAAATACGCCTTGCAGCAATATCATTTGACCCAATAATCCGTTTCTTTTGTCACCTGCTGTGCGAAATGATGTCAATTTCGACCAAACCATTGACGGTATAAGGGGAGTTTATCGGAAGAGTCTATCGCTATGAAGCACGCCTCCGATGTGTGATCAGCGACCCATAGCGTTCTGTCGGTTCATCAAAAGACTGTGTTTGCGTCCGTAATTTCTTTGATATACCGCTAACCAAAGCGGGGACGTTCGGACCGAATATTGTTTGCGTCATTAAAATATTTGATAAAACGTGCAGCGTTACTTGTTTGTTTCATTTTTTTTTAAAAAAATAATTTAATTATAAAATTGATGACATTAATTAATGAAAGTGATAAAACCCGGACCGATTTTGTTTTGATTTGGGACAGGTTCGGAATGATTTATTTTGGTGGTTGAACCGTTACATTGGTTTTCACGGTGATTATTTCACGCAGTTTCCGGAACTTGCATCACTTCCGGTTCAATCGATCATTTTTTATATAATGAAAATTATTCAGAAATGCTGAAACATAATGTCAGTCATTAAAATGTACACATTGTGGTAAAGTATGTTATAAATAATACACAAATAAACTTGAAATCGTTCCTTATTAATAAATAAACGCAGAAAATACATGATGCTGCTGACATGGTGGGTGGGGTATGCATACATGTAAAGGCAATTTAAGTGATTTTTTTTTAAATAAGTGCGATTCTTACGGTAGTAAAAAACCTGGACCGATTTGCATTTTGGAATTTTAGAAGGCCTGATATATATATATATATATATATATATATATATATATTTATAATTTGGTGCTGAAAAGAGTGATTATTATTATTTGATGTCTTCGATGTCATATAATGAAGTCTCAACGTCATTCCTGGTCGCGTGAGTAAAACAACAAGGCATTAAAGAATAAAATCGGTTGCTTATTATGTCATCATTTGAGATAGAAGAAAAGCAGGCAATTATCAAATTTAATTGTCAGCTAGGACAGTCGTCAACCAAAATGTATGAGATGATACAGCAGGCATATGTGGGAAAGAAAATGTCACGGAGGCAGGTTTTTGAATGACATCAAAGGTTTTAAGACGAAAGAGAGTCTGTAGAAGATGGGAAGGTGCGGGGCCATTATACCTCTATGACACAACGTTAGTGACTGCAATTAAGGACATTGTATACAGCGACAGGCGGGTCATGGATGTTTGTGGTCTAACAGGCTACAGCTATGGTACTGTTCAGCGAGTTCTTGCAGAGATATTAAACATGAAAAAGGTCACTGCAAGTCTCTCGCTTGCTCTCAGATGAACATATACAGAGACGAATATATGCGTTCAGGAAGTTTCTACAATGCTTTCGACTAAAAGGCATCAATTTTTTGGATTGCATTGTGGCCATAATTGAAAGTTGGCTCTATTTATTTGATGCGGAGATGAAAGAGCAATCACGTCAATGGAAAATGTCCGGGTCGCCAATACCTAAGAAAGCGAAAGTCTGCAAGATATCAGGCAAGCAAATGTACATCTTCTTCGCTGATCGCCAGAAGATGATTCTTTAACATGCAGTGCTGATAGGACATACTGTTTATGTTAAACGTCAGCTTTGAAAGGTTACAAGTTTGATTCGTTTCAGGAACTGTCTTATGCGGTACATCGTGTAGTGTCTGGCTTAGACCCTGACTGGTATAACTATATGTTTGATCAGTGGAACGCTCAGCGCAAGAAATGTGTTACACTCAAAGGAGATTACATAGAGAAGAAGTGACTGCTATACGTTTTGTGGCTGAGTAACACCACGTCACCTGACGTTATTTCATCTGTTGCTGTATACATTGTCCTTAAGTGTAGTCGCTAATGTCGCGTCCATAAGGGTCATACGGCGCCGCCCCTTCCCATCTTCTAGTTACACTCTTCCATCTTGGAACCTCTGATGCCATTCAAAAACTTGTGTCCATGGCAGTTTCTTTCCAGTAGATTTTAAATTTTACACTTTAAAGCATAAAAAGACACGAGCTCCACTACAACATCAATAGGTATAGTAACAAATAAAATGACAATTACTTTTTCTGAAATAAAAATCGTTCTAGTTATAGATTTGGCATGACTAAAGGACTTTTAGATGATGAATATTGAATATTAACTTTACAACAGTTTTTTTTTGTAGTCACTTTTTATCCACAACTTAAAAGACATCTGGTTATTTCTAAGTCACACCAAGTCTTTATCCTCAGCTTGACCTCTGGTGAAAGAATAAAACCATTTTTAAAAATGAAAAAAGAAAACATATATATTTAGTTTTGGCTCTGGCAAGGGAGAAACAATTCAGAATTGTAACATTATCGATGCTTTTTTTGTGTGGGGGGGGGGGGGGGGGTAAAGAGTGGGGAGCTTTGCCTTTTGTTTTTTGCTTTTTAGCTCTGTTAGCCAAAGGAGCACAAAGAAGTGCTTATGCGATGGCCCGTCGTCTGTCATCTTCAAAGTGTGTTAGCAGCACTTTTTCTGAAACCAGTAGGCCAATTAAACTGAAACTTCAAATAAATGTTTCTATGGCATAGGAGACTATACAAAAGATTTTTTTTTTCGATCTGAAATTCATGATGGCCGCCATTACTAAAAATAGTCCAACAGGTTTCAAATGTTTATGTAGTAATGATGACCAACTAAAGTTTTGTTAGATTTGTTAAAATGGTGTCCCTAGGAATAAAATGACCCTGCCCCAATGTTTTTATTGCATAGGAGAATTTCAAAAAGTGCTGTGGCCACAATGAGTCAGTAGAGAGTCCCCGGGCCCTCTTGGGTCTCTTTTTTTTAATAAATTATACAAGGTATATTAAAGTCATATATTCCCTACCCTCATATTAGTCACAAGTCACTTACAAATCACAAGATCACTTACCTCTCACCACTAAGGTCGTAGGTTCGAGTTCTGCTCATTCCAAAAACTTTATGTGAGAAAGTTTTCAGTTACTTGCGAGAATGTGGTTCTTCTCAGTCTGACCCAGTCTGAGGTATTCCTCCACAAGTAAAACTGGATATGCCATATATAACTTGAAATGTGTTGAAAATGGCGTTTTACACCATTAGAAAAAAAAAAAAAATGTCGCAAATAATAATTATAGTCCTGATAATACAGTAAAACCTATGTTGATGAGTAAGAAGGAAAAAGAGAGGGCAAGGAAGTTAATATTGGTAGTATTTACTTGCCTTTCATGAAGAATTTAACAGTTGTCTCCCTTTTGCCATAAAACTTTTAGCATAATGGTAGGTATGGTCCTCTCCACTTGTTCTCCTTATATTCATTGTGAAATGGACTTACGCTGATAATATACATCCACAGTATGCTGACCCACATCTGCATGTTACACAATAATTGGCACAGTTTCATATACATCGGTGCGTCAAGTTTGCCATAAAGCAAAAATAAAAAAAATGTATTCCACTAAGCATGCTCATGGCCAGCTAGCTTAAATCCTGCGTTGGCCACAGACTGATGTTCTATGGTCATGAATATCCCCTTCTGAATATGTGGGGAAGTAGTTTTTGACTCGCAGTGATTAGTACTGTCATTATATAGCTGAAATACTGTTACTTAAAAGGAGTGAAACCCCAACCTGTCCATACTTGCCTATATTTCCTAAATATGCATAAACATAATTTTTATTATTTATGTGAGCGTATCTGTGTTATTCTTTGTGAAGTTTAAATTGTCAATATGTGTTGTTTGTTAACCCTTTACTTCATATATACGCCTTTTGACACCTCTAATATAGACGCCTTTTGATACCTAATAAAGACGCCTTTGGACACCTCTAATATAGACGCCTTTTGATACCTAATAAAGACGCCTTTGGACACCTCTAATATAGACGCCTTTTGATACCTAATAAAGACGCCTTTGTACACCTATTATAGAAGGCTTTTGAATTATTGGGTGAATTATGTTTATATTAACTGACAGAGTGGAAAACAGTGCAAGAAGTGTTCAGATTGCTCGTTACGAGCAATCTGAACTCTTCCTGCACTGTTTTCAAAGGCTTTCTGTGATTGGTGCGGGAAAACTTGTGACGCAGGTCGGTTATTAGAAGGACAGGATTACACTTAGATGTCAAACATATGAAAAATACTTTGAGAAACAGGTATTTGTCTCCAATCTGTAACATTGTTATTCATTGATGGATTTTGAAATGACATAAATGGTTATCATGACAATAACCTGTCATTAAGTTTCAGTATTATGATCCCAGACTCCACCTGATAGTCTCTCATAAACACCACTGAGTACTGGTTCTACCCTGGGAACACACCTGACATAAATGATTACTATGACAATAACCTGTCATTAAGTTTCAATATTATGATCCCAAACTCAACCTGATAGTCTCTCATAAACACCACTGAGTACTGGTTCTACCCTGGGATCCCAGACTCCACCTGATAGTCTCTCATAAACACCACTGAGTACTGGTTCTACCCTGGGAACACACCTGACAGCAATTCATGTAAAGCTCTGAGCTTTCTTTGCAATCAAGCTTTAATGAATTGATATGAACAAATTTATTTTAGCTCAGTTTTTGTTTTTAGGTAGAATCAGTACTGTGTGCCAACAACATTTTCACTATACCACAAACCTGTTTTGTCTTCATTGATGATTGGTGTTTTTATTTTTGTTGACAATTCACAGAAGTTAAATTGATGTAACTTGATGATTAAGGTAATATGATTGATTGATTGATTGATTTTGTGTTGTATTCAGATCTTAAAAAAAATTTCTAGGATCTAAAATTGTGTTGGTTTTCTTTCAGATGGTAGAAAATCTGGACCAGTATTTCATGGGTCAATCAGCAGTTCAGACTGCTTGTTGGAGGTAAATATACAGTTATTGTCCATGTTGATATTGTACACTGTACAGAACTCTACTTTACTGTAAATTGTTTTTATTTTGTGAATTTCAAAAATTGTGCACACTTCATTGTTATTTTTCAAGCAGCATGTAAGAAATGAATTTCAAATGTTTATTTTCAAAGGTGATTGAAAAAGCCCATCAGTCTGACAAGCTAGAAAATATTTACGTTGTCATCAGGTTAAAAAAAAACAAGCACACTGAATGCTATAGATTAACTAAGCAAATAAGATAGGTGTTGTGTGCTTTTGTTGAATTAGGCCATAATGAATTAATTACTAGATAATCATCCCCTCCCATCCCCTAATTTCATGCCACCTCGACCCTTTTCATTTTCATATAAAAAAATATATATAAATTATATATGAAAAAAAAATAACATAAAAAATTACAACAAAATTCTCCTTCCCCCTTCTTCAAATTTTCTAAGGTAAACCCTAAGTAGCACGGTGCGATGTTAACAAAAATAACATGTATAAAATACTTGTTCAGTGTAAATATCCAATTTATCGTCTTACCTCCCCTGCATGAATGTGAAAGTTCAAACGGCCTGGTCCCAGTTTCACTAAACATCTTAAAGATGATTTTTAGAGTTTTTCATGTGAACCAATTCCCCACACAAAGGGAAGCATCTTTGTTGAGACCAGCCAGTGTCACTACATACTATTATCCTGAGTGAATAAAGGATAGTGTATTGTATTGATATAATAGAGGTCTTAATATTTATACAAATATGTTCTACTGTAGTACATAAAGTGTCCGTTTGATACAGATCATTGGTGAAAAGAAGATTATTTCTGCTAACTATAGAATATGGAAGCAGTAACATGTGTTCCCTAGCTGAAATAAAAATTTATTACTCAACTTATTTGAATGAAACTTGACACTAGACTTCCCAGTCATCACACCTATCTCAATAATAACTCTTGCTTGAATATAATGCAAATTATGGCCCTTGTTTGACTTGGAAATTTTGGTCAAAGTTTTTATCTCAGCAGCCATGGCATGTTTTACTTTGAAGCTTCATACTTGGTTTTGCAGTTATAAGACCGAATCATTTTAGTGAGACAATTCTTGTTTGCTTAGATTGGCCATCAGTCTCACTTGTGTGGCAAATCATTCGAATAGTTGAGTGCGCTGTCTCCTGGATTGCTCTTGTTCTTCCTTATTCTATAGTAAATAAAAAAAGTTTGCATTGTCATTAATGGAAATATCTAAATTAAAGAAGTGAAACTTACATTTTATTGCCTTTCAACCTCTTCACTACCAAAATATGATGAAAAATGTAGGCGTCGTATTTCATCAAAGATAAGCCCATTTGGTTCCGTCTAAGAATAGAATTACTGTTGATTTCTGCAGTTGGGTAGGAATCCTCTGAATGGGTGCCATGTTCATTTTATCATTTTTTGTCATGTTCATTATTGTGGTTAACCCTTTACTCCATAGATATGCGTTTTCCCGCACTAATCACAGAAGGCCTTTGAAAACAGTGCAGGAAGAGTTCAGATTGCTCGTGACAAGCAATCTAAACACTTCCTGCACTGTTTTTCCATTCTGTCAGTTAATATAAACATAATTCACCCATTGCTGATATGTGGTGAATTAATGCTTTTTATATTAGAGGTGTCCAAAGGCGTTTATATGAAGTAAAGGGTTAAATTACAAACCCCTGTGTGGTTCCAGGGAGCCATGAGTGATGGCAAGAATAGGATCACTGGCTCATGCATGTTGTAAGAAGCGACAATTTGAGTTATATGATAGAATTTGCTGAAACTCGGTAGTTCTGCAGGTATCAAGGTTCTTGGTGCATTCTGTATATTCATTTGTTGGTGTTGTATTTTTTAATCTGTATGTTAATTTGTTTTTTTTGTACATGTAGAGTGAACCTGGAATCTTCCTTTCTGTTGGCATTGAATAACCTACAATGTGTTGGTATGCCATGAAACCCCATTTATTCATTCATTCATTCATTCATCCAAGATATTTTTTTCTGTTCAATGTGCACACTATTGACAAAGTGAAAGAAAACTTCAGAAATCATGTATTTATTTCTTTTTCTTCTAAATTCACAATTCAAACATGACGATAAAAAGTAACAAGGTTTTTTTATAACCACCATTATGTGACGATCCCACAGAAGTACTTCCTGTTTCGAATGGGTGTGTTATGTTGGAAGATTTAAAACTTCTAAAGATGCGTGAGAAATAGAACTGATTTCCTCTGCAAGCTATGGGCACACTTTCTCACCTTACACACAAAATAGACTTTAATTCAACCCTGGAAGCATATACTAATATATTGATAGATTCCAAATGAGGACACTATGTGACACCTCTTTAAAGGTGTGCTTATTTTGTTATCATTAATACTTTGGGATGTGGAACAATTGGGTTGGTTGTTTATCAGGCAGATGTTTACAAACACACTGAAATCTTGTATCAAAGTCTCAAGAATAAGGAAATGATTTGTATAAATTGATAAGCATGTTCAGGGTTACTGAGAGAGAAACAATCCTTTGGCCATGTGTGGCTTCAATTCTGGACAAACTTACCTTAATAGTGAGACAAAACTACTTTGATCTAGGTGTTCCATCATCTTGGGGGATGGTTGCCACAGAACTTTTTTTATATCTGACGTATTCTACACAAAAACTGTGTACCATATATTTAACATGTTTCAAATGTTAACTTATACTTGTTAAACATGGCCCCATGGCGAAACAAAAGTCTGCCTTCAGCCTATTAGCTAACAGCATACACTCGCATGAAGACTCTTAAAGTACATAGAAATTAAGCTTTAATTTATTGACTGTCATATGTAAAAATATGGACTTTAAAGAATCAATAAATCAAGTTTTGAAAAGTTACTGTATAATAATTCATTGAAATATGAGATGTTCGAATAGGTAAATTGGAACAAATTAAAAATATATACAATGTAGTACATTTATATTGACTGAATTTTGTTTAGATTTAAATTAAAATTGAGGTCAGCAGTGCCTGACTAGCTTTGTCAGTAACCCTTCTGACTATCAATCCAGGGGTTGTGAGTTAAAATCCCATCTGGCCACTATGTGATAATTGTGTCTAGTACTAATCAACTGCCCAGTGGATCCTGGGAATGATGATATAGGTGCACTGACCATTGTGAAATAGTGTTGAAAGATTTAAAATTCCATACAAACAAACAAAACTGTGGTCCTCTATCTAACCGTACGTGCCAGATCAAGATAACTTGCCTCTCATTATTGAGGTCGTTTGTTCAAGTATAGCTAAAAAAATTTTGGGGTTGTTCTACTCAGGACTGGGCCTCATTAGCTCAGTCGGTTGCGCGTCTGACTATCAATTCTGGGGTCGTGAGTTCGAATCCTCACCCTGCAACAGTCTCCGTGATGATTGATATACAACATTGTGTCTCATTATCATTCATCTCTCACTGCTGATTCAAGTGGGAAAGTTATCAGTTGCTTGCAGAGATGGGGTGTGCTCGAGTACTGGTTGACCTTTCAGGATCCGAGGAAACAGTGGTTAGGTTAACTGATCGTCTGTTAGCCCTCATTGGCATAAAAATGTAGCTTAGTATTCAATCAATCAATCATGTTCTACTAAGATTCATTCTGAGGTCTTCTTTCACTAATAAAACTGTCATATAGTGCGTTTAAAATAACATGAACAAACAGGTATGTATTCCTTAAACAATTTTATCATAGAAGGTTAAAAGTAAGTGTATTGTGTAGTAGTCAAGAACCAAAACAGCATAGTTATACGCTCTATATTACTTCAAGTTATTTGCCCATTTACCTCTGACATTGGAAGTATAACAAATCGGCACTGTCTGATGTTTCCCGGCTACCAAGTCAAGCTGATGAGGGAAATAAGGCTTGCATCAATAACAATTTAATTTTTTTTAATTGTATTTATGTGTTGTGTTATTTATTTTGCATAATAGTGACATGGTATGAATGTAAAATAAACAGTTAACATAGTAACATGACAGGGAACAGTGTTGCTTGATTCAAATATCCCCCCACCCCACTCCACACACACACGGGTTTGACATCAGAATCTTCTGTAAACGGCTTGTCAGGGTAAGATTATATTAAGTATCTTTCATGGTACGGATGGAATATTCCATCCCTAGGGATAACGTATATTTGTGGTTACAAGATTCTGACGAGTAACTGCCAAAACAGTTATCCAAAAGGACAGAATTTTCAATCTGCACCGAAAAACCCATGAAAGATACTTTTTCTTGTATACAACCCTGTGTGTTTTTTTTAAGATTTCTACTCCAGATTATTTTTTATAGTAGCACAAGGATACCATAGTATTTATAAATGTATTTGTCATAGCACGAGGATTTTATGAATGGCGTTACGTTATAGCGCGTTGATTTTATGATTGATTGATTGATTGAATATTTAGTGTCATTTTTATGCCATTGAGGGCTAACAGACAATCAGTTAACCTAACCACTGTTTCCTGGGATTAATCAGTACTCGAGCACACCCCATCTCCACAAGTAACTGATGACTTTCTCACTTGAATCAGTGGTGAGAGACGAATGATAATGGGACACAATGTCGTATATCAATCTTCACGGAGATTGTTGCCGGCGGGGGATTTGAACTCATAACCCCAGGATTGATAGTCAGACGCATAACTGACTGAGCTACGTCACAGGGCAAGAACTATATCTTGGCTCTAGGGTGAGATAGAAATATCTAACCCCAGTAAAAATGCAGATATCCCTATCTGGTGTGCAAGAAATAAGTTGTTCTGTCATACTGACAATGAGGCTGATTGATTGAATCAAATGATATCTATACATTTACATGCAATCACTCAATTTAATGAAACTCGGTCAGTCATTAAAACTGACGATCATTCTTCTACATGACTGATTATATACAGCGTAACTGTTACAGCTTGATTTTAAATCTTAAAATTCAGCAAATACAAAATTTATTTTACATAATACAATACAATTCAAGTTATCATTTCACTATTGGTATATAGATATGAGGTATCATTTCACTATTGGTATCTAGATATGAGGCATCATTTCACTATCGGTATCTAGATTTGGGACTTCATTTCACTAGTGGTATCTAGATATGAGGCATTGTTTCACTAGTGGTGTCTAGATATGAGGCATCGTTTCACTATTGGTATCTAGATATGAGGCATCATTTCACTTTTGGTATCTAGATATGAGGCATTGTTTCACTATTGGTATCTAGATATGAGGCATTGTTTCACTATTGGTATCTAGATATGAGGCATTGTTTCACTATTGGTATCTAGATATGAGGCATCGTTTCACTTTTGGTATCTATATATGAGACATCATTTCACTAGTGGTATCTAGATTTGGGACTTCATTTCACTAGTGGTATCTAGATATGAGGCATTGTTTCACTATTGGTATCTAGCTATGAGGCATCATTTCACTATCGGTATCTAGATTTGGGACTTCATTTCACTAGTGGTATCTAGATATGAGGCATTGTTTCACTATTGGTATCTAGCTATGAGGCATCATTTCACTATCGGTATCTAGATATGGGACTTCATTTCACTAGTGGTATCTAGATATGAGGCATTGTTTCACTATTGGTGTCTAGATATGAGGCATCGTTTCACTATTGGTATCTAGATATGAGGCATCATTTCACTTTTGGTATCTAGATATGAGGCATTGTTTCACTATTGGTATCTAGATATGAGGCATCATTTCACTATTGGTATCTAGATATGAGGCATTGTTTCACTATTGGTATCTAGATATGAGGCATCATTTCACTTTTGGTATCTAGATATGAGGCATTGTTTCACTATTGGTATCTAGATATGAGGCATCATTTCACTATTGGTATCTAGATATGAGGCATTGTTTCACTATTGGTATCTAGATATGAGGCATCGTTTCACTTTTGGTATCTAGATATGAGACATCATTTCACTAGTGGTATCTAGATATGAGGCATCATTTCACTAGTGGTATCTAGATATGAGGCATCGTTTCATTATTGGTATCTAGATATGAGGCATCATTTCACTATTGGTATCTAGATATGAGGCATCGTTTCACTTTTTGGTATCTAGATATGAGGCATCATTTCACTATTGGTATCTAGATATGAGGCATTGTTTCACTATTGGTATCTAGATATGAGGCATTGTTTCACTTTTGGTATCTAGATATGAGGCATTGTTTCACTATTGGTGTCTAGATATGAGGCATCATTTCACTATTGGTGTCTAGATATGAGGCATCGTTTCACTATTGGTATCTAGATATGAGGCATCATTTCACTTTTGGTATCTAGATAGGAGGCATTGTTTCACTATTGGTATCTAGATATTAGGCATCATTTCACAATTGGTATCTAGATATGAGGCATTGTTTCACTATTGGTATCTAGATATGAGGCATTGTTTCACTATTGGTGTCTAGATATGAGGCATTGTTTCACTATTGGTATCTAGATATGAGGCATCATTTCACTTTTGGTATCTAGATATGAGACATCATTTCACTAGTGGTATCTTGATATGAGACATCATTTTACTAGTGGTATCTAGATATGAGGCATCGTTTCATTATTGGTATCTAGATATGAGGCATCATTTCACTATTGGTATCTAGATATGAGGCATCGTTTCACTTTTTGGTATCTAGATATGAGGCATCGGTTCACTATTGGTATCTAGATATGAGGCATTGTTTCACTTTTGGTATCTAGATATGAGGCATCGTTTAACTATTGGTATCTAGATATGAGGCATTGTTCCACTATTGGTGTCTAGATATGAGGCATCATTTCACTATTGGTATCTAGATATGAGGCATCATTTCACTTTTGGTATCAAGATATGAGGCATCATTTCACTATTGGTGTCTAGATATGAGGCATCGTTTCACTATTGGTGTCTAGATATGAGGCATCGTTTCACTTTTGGTATCTAGATATGAAGCATCGTTTCACTATTGGTGTCTAGATATGAGGCATCATTTCACTTTTGGTATCTAGATATGAGGCATCGTTTCACTTTTGGTATCTAGATATGAAGCATCGTTTCACTATTGGTGTCTAGATATGAGGCATCATTTCACTTTTGGTATCTAGATATGAGGCATCGTTTCACTTTTGGTATCTAGATATGAGGCATCGTTTCACTTTTGGTATCTAGATATGAGGCATCATTTCACTATTGGTATCAAGATATGAGGCATCATTTCACTATTGGTGTCTAGATATGAGGCATCGTTTCACTATTGGTGTCTAGATATGAGGCATCGTTTCACTTTTGGTATCTAGATATGAAGCATCGTTTCACTATTGGTGTCTAGATATGAGGCATCATTTCACTTTTGGTATCTAGATATGAGGCATCGTTTCACTTTTGGTATCTAGATATGAGGCATCGTTTCACTTTTGGTATCTAGATATGAGGCATCATTTCACTATTGGTGTCTAGATATGAGGCATCGTTTCACTATTGGTATCTAGATATGAGGCATCATTTCACTTTTGGTATCTAGATATGAGGCATCGTTTCACTTTTGGTATCTAGATATGAGGCATCGTTTCACTATTGGTATCTAGATATGAGGCTTCGTTTCACTTTTGGTATCTAGATATGAGGCATCATTTCACTATTGGTGTCTAGATATGAGACATCATTTCACTAGTGGTATCTAGATATGAGGCATCGTTTCATTATTGGTATCTAGATATGAGGCATCATTTCACTATTGGTATCTAGATATGAGGCATCGTTTCACTTTTTGGTATCTAGATATGAGGCATCGGTTCACTATTGGTATCTAGATATGAGGCATTGTTTCACTTTTGGTATCTAGATATGAGGCATCGTTTAACTATTGGTATCTAGATATGAGGCATTGTTTCACTATTGGTGTCTAGATATGAGGCATCATTTCACTATTGGTATCTAGATATGAGACATCATTTCACTAGTGGTATCTAGATATGAGGCATCATTTCACTATTGGTATCTAGATATGAGGCATTGTTTCACTTTTGGTATCTAGATATGAGACATCATTTCACTAGTGGTATCTAGATATGAGGCATCATTTCACTATTGGTATCTAGATATGAGACATCATTTCACTATTGGTGTCTAGATATGAGGCATCGCTTCACTATTGGTGTCTAGATATGAGGCATCGTTTCACTATTGGTGTCTAGATATGAGGCATCGCTTCACTATTGGTGTCTAGATATGAGGCATCGTTTCACTATTGGTATCTAGATATGAGGCTTCATTTCACTTTTGGTATCTAGATATGAGGCATCATTTCACTATTGGTGTCTAGATATGAGGCATCATTTCACTTTTGGTATCTAGATATGAGGCATCATTTCACTATTGGTATCTAGATATGAGGCATCATTTCACTATTGGTATCTAGATATGAGGCATCATTTCACTATTGGTGTCTAGATATGAGGCATCGTTTCACTATTGGTGTCTAGATATGAGGCATCGTTTCACTTTTGGTATCTAGATATGAGGCATCGTTTCACTATTGGTATCTAGATATAAGGCATCGTTTCACTATTGGTGTCTAGATATGAGGCATCGTTTCACTATTGGTATCTAGATATGAGGCATCATTTCACTTTTGGTATCAAGATATGAGGCATCATTTCACTATTGGTGTCTAGATATGAGGCATCGTTTCACTATTGGTGTCTAGATATGAGGCATCGTTTCACTATTGGTGTCTAGATATGAGGCATCGTTTCACTTTTGGTATCTAGATATGAAACATCGTTTCACTATTGGTGTCTAGATATGAGGCATCATTTCACTTTTGGTATCTAGATATGAGGCATCGTTTCACTTTTGGTATCTAGATATGAGGCATCGTTTCACTTTTGGTATCTAGATATGAGGCATCATTTCACTATTGGTATCAAGATATGAGGCATCATTTCACTATTGGTGTCTAGATATGAGGCATCGTTTCACTATTGGTGTCTAGATATGAGGCATCGTTTCACTTTTGGTATCTAGATATGAAGCATCGTTTCACTATTGGTGTCTAGATATGAGGCATCATTTCACTTTTGGTATCTAGATATGAGGCATCGTTTCACTTTTGGTATCTAGATATGAGGCATCGTTTCACTTTTGGTATCTAGATATGAGGCATCATTTCACTATTGGTGTCTAGATATGAGGCATCGTTTCACTATTGGTATCTAGATATGAGGCATCATTTCACTTTTGGTATCTAGATATGAGGCATCGTTTCACTTTTGGTATCTAGATATGAGGCATCATTTCACTATTGGTGTCTAGATATGAGGCATCGTTTCACTATTGGCGTCTAGATATGAAGCATTGTTTTACTTTTGGTATTTAAATTTGGGGCATCATTTCACTATTGGTATCTAGATATGAGGCACCATTTCACTATTGGTATCTAGATATGAGGCACCATTTCACTTTTGGTATCTAGATATGAGGCATCATTTCACTATTGGTATCAAGATATGAGTCAGATGAATGACTAAGATGAAAGCTTGATTCCATGGCTCAGCAGTGTTCTTCATGGTCCAATGGTCTTAGACACCATCTTATTATTACTAACCTGTCACTGCTAAGGCTGCAGGTTGAGTCCTGCTTGATTCAAAAACAATGTTATGTGACAAAGTTTGTCAGTTACTTTTGGAAAAATCTTTGTTCTACTTAAATTCATTCAGAGTTCTTTCTCCACCAGTAGAACTGGATATGACATTATACTGTATTATTTAACTTAAAATTTGTGATGAACTTCATTTCATTACTTAGCACGCCTTGGAGGCCATATCATCATTTCATGGCTTGGCATGCGATATATTCACTTAGCGACCATGTAATCAATCCAATGTTGCTGATTGAAAATAAAATATTGTAAGTATTTGACAATCCTATCACTCAGGTAAAGAAGCAGGAGAACCTTTCACGAACATGAGTGGAAACACGGGTGCAGCATGATAATTATCATAATTTCAACACTTTTCTACAATTGTTAACTAATTTCCGCACCTTTTTTACATTTATTTTGTATGCTGCACCAATAATTTCCATTATTTGAGGGGCCAGCAGCACTTATGTCAGTGTAAATTGTCCGCTGTCTGTCCATTCTTCCGAAATCATGTGGTTGTATAACTGCTGTGCAAGTTTGGTTAAGATTCAGTGAAAAATGACGCTGCTATGCCTATACAATATTTTTCCTATATAATTCTATGTAAAACAGTGACCCCTGTGGCACTCCCAAATTTGACTCCAGGGACCCGACTTCAACAACCCTTTTAGGAGACCTCCATGTTATGCTACACATAAAATATCTAAGGTTTAGACTTTGAACTTTCAGAGAAAATTGTTTTTTAAAATTTCGCTTAAAATGTGTTTATAAGCCCTATGACAGGGAGGTTTGTGTTTGAATCATACTGGTTCAAGAACTTGTCTGAGATCTTTTGGTTATATAACTGCTGTGCAAGTTTGGTGAAGATTCAATGAAAAATGAAGGTAGTGCTATATAGTGTCTACATTATAATATTTCCTCTATATAACTCTATGTGAAACAATGACCCAAGTGGTGGCCCCAAATTTGACCCCAGGAACCCAACTTCAACAAAACTTTTAGGGGACCTCCATGCAATGCTTCATGTAAAATATATCTAAGGTCTAGGCCTTGAACACGGGCATTTGTGGTCGAATCACACTGGTTCAAGAACTCCTCCGAGATCTTGTGATTGTATAACTGCTGTGCAAGTTAGGTTAAAATTCAAGAAAGATGAAGATGCTATCACTTCTACAACATTTTTCCCTATATAACTCTATATAAAACAGTGACCCCTGTCTGTGGTGGCCCCAAATTTGACCCCAGGGACCGGACTTCAACAAACCTTTTAGAGGACATCCATGCAATGCTACATGTAAAATATTAGAACTTTCATATAAAATGTATTATTAAAGTTTCACTTAAAATGTGCTTATAAACCCTATGGCGTAGTATTTGTGGTCAAATCGCACTGGTTCAAAAACTCATCTGAAATCTTGTTGTTATATAACTTCTGTACAAGTTTGGTTAAGATTCAATGAAAAATGAAGATGATATCGCGTCTACAAGAAAAAGGTTAACGGAAGGATGACGGACGGACTGAGGACGGACAATTTTACCATGACTTAAGTCCTGCTGGTCTTTGGCCAGTAGAGCTTAAAATCATCACAATGTTTCAATATCAGTATAACCATAGTCGTCCTTAATATAGTTTTGTTTACGATTCAAGCACAACATGTTTACCTGGACTTTTATTTCAATATATTGTTTACCAGAAGTGATCATCTACCTTACTAGACAAAATAAGTCTTGCTCATTATAATTAATGACTTTACTAATTAATCTATGACAATTGGTGCATATACTTCAATTATTGTTATTTTAAAAAACTTAACTATTGACATGATCATTTCAATACGCCCACATTATTTTTCCTCTCAATGATTTCAACATTTGCACTAGTTCAAGGTGACTGACTACCTCATGGTGTCGAGGGTGTAATCCATTATTTGGACCACTTTACAAGTGTTGACAAAAAGATTATTTCACGCTTTTAATGGTAGTACTGTCGTAAATTGGTTGTGATTTTATACATAGATACAGCGATTTTGCGTTTGTTGACAAAGGCATGATAGTTGGTCAGCTTTCAATATAAAAGTTGGCATACATTAATGTACAAAACAATTCATGGGATTCCATAAATTGTAAGGCAGTGGTGGTGCGTAAAAAATAATAAAAAATCATGAAGGAATTCAGAGAATGTCTTTGTAGGTATAGACAGAGATAATTTGATATTTTATGAATGAAGTTTAATAGATAGGAATGAAACTGAACACGGATTATGTTAGCTATCATCGTAAATTGTAATTCATAGAATATTTGTACTTTGTGAAAGGTTATGCCAAATACAAAAATAATTTTTGTTTCCTGTGACATGCTGGAAAAAGAAATGGTTCAGTACGGAGGAATTCATTTTTTCCACTCTACGGTTCAGTGGATCGAAATGGAGCAAAAGACAAACAAAACATTAAAAAATAAATAAAAAGAATTTGACTCGTTGGAGGGGTTACTTGGTTGGGTCACAGGAAACAAAAACAGTTTTTACATTAAGCCCTATACAATTATATATCACTGTGGATCGAGGTTGTAGGTTTGAGAACTAGTTGGTCAAAAAAACTAGGAAAGAGTTGGATCTGATCTGATTTAATTGCCATTATATTGAGGTGAGACTGGCCTCTTTAGTAGACGATAATTTTTTTTTGTTGATCCATATCGTTTGTTAATTTATACTAATTTATTTGAAAGCTCTAGTGGGATGTAAGCTCAGAGCTTATATGAATCACCCTAGAGTCTGTTTACTAGGTTTTCAAGTCCATGGTATGACCCAGCCAGGGATCAAACCCACGATCTTCTGCATACGAGGCGGATGCTCTACTCCTAGACCACCGCTGCAGTTTTAGTATTTAGAAAAAGAATTATTATAAGAATCATTTCAGACTAGTGTATGATCAATATATATATAAGTATATCTAAATCTATCAAAAGCATCCAGATGATCATGATTTTAGACTGGCACTTGAAAAATTGCAGTTGGTTTCATTGATATTGATTAAAGAATGTTTTCATAACCAGTCAAATGTAAGTATTTAAGTAAAACTTAAGAAAATGCCAATGAAACAGAAGCCAGGACTTTTAATCTATTTACAAAATTCAAGTTCAATGTATCTCATTATAATAAACCAAAAAAAGTATACATGCGAAAATAACAGATCAAGGTAGTTTCCAGTAGTAGTATTTCTGCCTAAATTCACATGTAGAAGTTTGTGTAGCTGTATGTAAAATAATTCTGCCAAAGTTTTTGGCAGTACGTCAAAACTGTCTTCCAAAATTCAGAGGTTTTTGGTTGTTTGTAAAGTATATCTGCCAAAATTCAGATGTTGTAGGTTTCCAGCTGTATGTAAAGTCTACCTGCCAAATACAGATGTAGTAGGTTTGTAAAGTCTACCTGCCAAATACAGATGTAGAAGGTTTGTAAAGTCTACCTGCCAAATACAGATGTAGTAGGTTTGTAAAGTCTACCTGCCAAATACAGATGTAGTAGGTTTGTAAAGAATATCTGCCAAATACAGATGTAGTAGGTTTGTAAAGTATATCTGCCAAAATACAGATGTAGAAGGTCTGTAAAGTCTACCTGCCAAACACAGATGTAGTAGGTTTGTAAAGTCTACCTGCCAAATACAGATGTTGTAGGGTTGTAAAGTCTACCTGCCAAATACAGATGTAGTAGGTTTGTAAAGTATATCTGCCAAAATACAGATGTAGTAGGGTTGTAAAGTCTACCTGCCAAATACAGATGTAGTAGGTTTGTAAAGTATATCTGCCAAATACAGATGTAGAAGGTCTGTAAAGTCTACCTGCCAAACACAGATGTAGTAGGTTTGTAAAGTCTACCTGCCAAATACAGATGTAGAAGGTTTGTAAAGTATATCTGCCAAATACAGATGTAGTAGGTTTGTAAAGTATATCTGCCAAAATACAGATGTAGTAGGTTTGTAAAGTCTGTCTGCCAAAATGCAGATGTAGTAGGTTTGTAAAGTCTACCTGCCAAATACAGATGAAGTAGGTTTGCAAAGTCTATCTGCCAGATACAGATGTAGTAAGTTTGTAAGTATATCTGCCAAATACAGATGTAGTAAGTTGTAAAGTATATCTGCCAAATTCAAATGTAGTAGGTTTGTAAAGTATATCTGCCAAATACAGATGTTGTAGGGTTGTAAAGTCTACCTGCCAAATACAGATGTAGTAGGGTTGTAAAGTCTACATGCCAAATACAGATGTAGTAGGGTTGTAAAGTATATATGCCAAATACAGATGTAGTAGGTTTGTAAAGTACAGATGTAGTAGGTTTGTAAAGTTTATCTGCCAAAATTCAGGTCTATCAATTTTTCTTGTCGAGATAAACAGCAAATAGTTCAAAAGCTAAAAACAACAACATTTGGCTGCTATTAAATGTGTAAATTGAATCTCCTTTAACATAACGATATATATATAATTATATACATATATAGACAGTCAGTCAGAATGAGGTCACGGATCCCATCATCAGGAGGGAGTACATGTATAAGATATTTAAGTGTCTGTCAGCTATATACAGTAATGGCTTGGTTTATATGCTCATTTTACAGCTGGGCTGATTTGTTATCAATCATGTGTTTATTTGAAGGAAGACACTTTATGTGAGATGAACTGTAACATCAAACATTAAAATTTTGCTTGGAGATATAACAGCACTGCTGCTGGCTCCCGGCTCATGTTATCTACAGTACTGAAAAGTTTATCATATACATAAAAAAATTATATTAGTATACTGATTTTTTATATCCCCAGATATAAAGTATAAGGGGGCTATATGGAAGTAGTGCTTGTCGGGCTGTCTGTCAGTCTATTTCTCAGCAATCATTGGCCGGAATTCAGTGAAATTTCACAAGGGGGAATGGTACCAAGCCTAGTTGTGCATATTATCAGCATGTTGCATGATAATCATTTTTCAATGAGTTATGGCCTTTAAATTTTTCATACATTTTTTTTTGTGGTCGCTATTTCTCGACAATCATTGGCTGGAATTCAATGACACTTCACAAAAGTGATTGGTTACCCTAATTGGTTCACTATGTCAAAGTGGGCAGCAAAAGGGTGCAATAACTGTGTCAGGGCGCCATCTGGGATTATTGACATCACCTTCAGTGATATTTCTAGTTTTTAGCTCAAATATTCGTAGAATAGGGGGGTTGCTATTGTACTCGCCCTGGCGTTGGCATCAGCGTTTGTTTTTCAGTTGAAAGTTTTTTTATCAGGTAAGGTATCTATGCAATCACTCATTTGATATGAATGAAACTTCACATGTGTGTTCAGCATCATCAATGGAACTCACAGACATAAGAACCATAACTCTGGGTTGCATTTTGGCAGAGTTATGGTCATTTTTTTACTTAATTTTTCAGGTTATAAAGTTTTTTATCAGATAAAATAGCTATGCAACCACTCATTCAATTTGAATGAAACTTCACATGTGTGTTCAGAATCATCAATGGAACTCACAGACACAAGAACCAAAACTCTGGGTTGCATTTTTACAGAGTTATGGCCCTTTTGGAAAATTTGGTTAGATATTTTTAGAGGTTAAAGTTTTTTATTTGGTACTTACTATTTCATCATCCTATCATTGGACATGATTCATCACATGTGTGTTCTCCTCTAGGAAACTCATAGAGGCAAGAATCATAACTCTTGATTGCATTTTGGCAGAATTATTTCCCTTTTAGACTAGATGTTTGACAATTTGGTCAGTTTGTGGTTCTCTCTCAAATTTGTTCAAAACCATGACCATGGGGGCAAAATTGTCCTGCCCTAATGGGTAAAATTTAAATTAACAGATAAGCAATAATTATAGTTTAATATTATTACCCCTGAGTTTTAATTGTCTTCATTTGGTTCCTGTAAAAGCTGTTGTTTTAGAAGAGCATCGAAAAAGTTGAGCCTGTTGTCTCTCTGACAGCTCTTGATTTTGTTTTGAACTAAGTTACATACAATCGCATTTCACAAACAAATACACATAACCATTTTGTAAAGTTGGACAGTTTGTATGTTCCTATATTTTACTGATAACAATTTTTTTTACATATATATTTCTCAGTGTGTGTGGCTGGAGGTGGGGTGGGGATATTCAGGAGAAATGTACGGTACATGTTTGTTAAGTTTTCTTTCTAACAATGACGCTAAGTATTTAACAATCAATCTATCTGCAGCATTTTCAAAGATGTAGAAAAGGTCATGTTTTGTTATCTTAAATACTTGAAGATGGCACGATGTCGTGTCACATTATCATACTGGAGTATAGGTTCAATGTTAGATGCCCATTTGCTGCACATAATTATGGTAGCTGTGGCCTTAAAGTTATGTCAATGTAGTGATGGCCGATCAGATTGCCCAGCACAATTACAAGGCCATTGCACTTCCTCTTACACTTGTATTCAGTAGCTGGCACAACAGTAAGCTCCAATTACCTCTCTTCTT
Source organism: Panopea generosa (assembly GCA_029582155.1). NCBI lineage: Eukaryota > Metazoa > Mollusca > Bivalvia > Adapedonta > Hiatellidae > Panopea > Panopea generosa. The sequence continues at coordinate 38,688,782 of CM055896.1, forward strand.
GTCAGAGCCATACACGAATACGCCCGTCAACTTTTCTAAGACAACACCTAGACTCATCCGAAAAGAGCACATGTGACCGACCATTGGCACCTGTGATCTCTACAAAATTGCAGATTCAGGGGTTTGTGACAGAGAGAAACCGTGGATAACTCAACAGAAATCTTGACTTCAGTCCAGCATCTCGACTTTGGTTCCTTATTATTTGTACAGATACCAGTCTTGTCCCTGGGCCCATTAACAAAACGTCTCCTTGCAACTGTTACGCTGATATAAGGCCGTCCTCCTGCTGCATGGTCACTCCTGGTCGATGTCCGTCAGATACAGTCCCTATCATCTAAAAGGGCTGGTACATTGCCCAAATGCCTGTGGCACCATACCACTCAGCTTCCAACTGACCAAAAGCATCACAATCCTCATCAGAAAGTCTTCTCTTACATTTGCCATAGTCAAAAATGAATAAATTTATGTAACTCAGCCTTTTATTGTAATGGAGAAAAGGCACGCAAAGCAGGTGAATTTGCCTGAAAACTTACTTACCTTCACGCTCAAGCTAGGGCTTGCCAGTGAGATATTTTTTTAAATTGTCGAATTGTCAATTATTGTATTCACACGAATTTTAGCCATTTTTGACCGATGACCACTGTATACTTGTGCATAAGATTGCAAATGAACAAATGAGTGAATTTTCATTCTCTTTTTACCTGTTTGAGAAGTTTGAATTATTGTTTATCATGATTTATAAGGCCATTATAAATTAATTGCTAGATTATCAGCTTAATTTTGTTTAAAAAGAGGGGGGGGAGGATTTTGTTTTTTATTTTTAAATTGTTTTTTAAAAAAAAAAAGTCAAAGCAACATGAAAAGTAGGGAGCGGGTGGGGATGATAATCAAGCAGATAATTTGTTATGGCCTAAAACATGTTCATAATATATACAGTTTTCATTTTACAACGCAAATACTCCAAGTGTGCAGAACTTTTTTTACCATAAAGATTTAGATATATTATATATTAATTGGTAAAATCTTTGCTAACAATTGACTCGTCTTCTAAAGCCACCAGTGTAGCTACATGTAGGCCAGCATGCCCGAGCCTGCTATTTTTTCAGAATAATCTGATTTGGTATATATGTTTTACATAGAAAAAAAACAAACTCACAAAACCATTAAGAATGCATAAAAATCTGAGGCAGACCCCCAGACACCTACTAGTGCTAACTTTGTCCATCTACTTGTGCTAACTTTGTCCATCAATTAGTCCTATAAGAAAGCAATAAGAATAATGTGTGTCACCAGGGTTGGAAAAATAAGAAACGTGCTAATGAAGTCGAGAATATTACTTGTATTCACATGCCTGTTTGTTTTGTATTTTAGAATATTAAATATCAATTCTCTGTAGGCAGTCATGTCCTGTAGGAACTTAATAAAAACAAAATGTACCAAATGCTGCAGTTTGGATTATAATACCATAAAAATGAACAAACATCTTATTCTCAAGACTAGCTGGACCTGGTTGGCTCAGTTGCTACAACATTTGACTATCAATCAAAGGGTCGTGAGTTCGAATTCCCATCCGGCCGCAGTCCCTGTGATTATATTGACATACAAAATTTTGTCTTGTCATTTGTTTCTCATCGCTGATTCAAGTAGGAAAGTTATCAGTTTAATGTTACTTGCGGACATAAGTGACCTCGAGTACTGGTTAAACATCGAGATTCCCAGGAAAGATTGGGTTAGGTTAGGGTATAGTACCACCATTGGAAAAGGAAGTGCTTCCGTGGGGTAGTCGCGTAATGAATCCTTGTTTCTTTTTCTTTACCAATGCATTTTCCATATTTTGATGCTCATTTTTTTTTATTTGAATGGCATTATTGATGTATTTTGAACATTTAAAAAGCATTGTCATGTTTGAATTGTGAATTTAGAAACAAAAATTGATGCTTGGAAATTGGGGTATGAATACATGATTTTGGAAGGCTACCGGTACTTTCACTTTGTCAACAGTGTAACCACTGAGCAGAAAAAAAATCTATTATATGACAAGTGACCCTTACTTTTCTCATCATATTTTGGTAGTGCAAAGGTTGACAAACAGTAGGTCATTGGGTCTCTCTAGTATGAATGACAAGCGTTCAAACTTTCATTATTTACTATACAAAAATCAATGGTGGGCTTACACATTAACTGATGGCATAAATATGATGCTTAAAGTTCCAACAAACAAAAAACCAATTAAATATCAATCAGTGCCCCAGATAGGAATTGACAGAATCGGAGAAAAACTCTTCAAAGTTAATATAATTAAGTGAAATCTTATAATTAAAGAATTAGTTGGGCAATTTTCACTCAGTAAGATTACAATAATTGAGTGAAATATGGAGTATTGTCTAAATGAGAGTAATTCAGATTAAACTAGTCTAGATTAAATGTGCAATAGTGTAAAATCGTTGCTGCATGCAACTCTTTGATTTGCACTATCAGTATTGTATCAAATGTTGCTGCCTGCAGCTCTTAAATGAACAAACTATTGCTTCTTACACAAATGTAGCTGCCTGCAGCTCAGAATTTCTGGTCTAATTTGTCATTTAAAAAAATGATTCATTAATGTGATTCCTTATACAGCAGTTTCTAAAATTCCATCTTCAGCACACCCAAGTTGAGATTGGGGCCATTTGTAGAAAACAAACCACAAATATGCTTGTTTATATTGTTGTTTCCATAGTAACCATATAAATGTTAGTCATTCATCTATTTCTAAGTTCATTATATACCCGTACATGTATTTATATATGGACTTACTCTTTTTCCTCATGTCTCACTCGTTTGATTTTTTTCAAAATTGGTTAAACTCCCTGATACAGAAAAAACAGATACACATAATATATTATGGTAAAATGTGAACTAACATGTTATAAAAGAAGTTGAATTATGTCAGCAATCTGGCTAGCTTGGTCTGTAAAGATGCTAGGAACTTAGTTTTATTTTAGCTTGATTGTGATGAAAGCTCAGAGCTTATATGAATCGCTCTTGAGTCCACTTCCTGGGTAGAACCAGTACTGAGTGGTGTTTTTATGAGAGGCATCGAGTCGAGCTGGGGATCGAACCCACAACCTCTGGCATGAGAGGCCAACACTATTCATTACACTACCACCCCCTGCTAGGAACTTGGAAATATCAGTATAAAATCTTATGGTGCATATTGTCATAGCATCCAGTCCATCGACTTTGGCAGAATTGTGGCCTTTTATTTTATTGGTAAATTTTTTCAGAACCTATCCTCCTCAATTTTGCAACTGATTTCTGCCAAACATGCTTTGCAGTTTCAGTATTAGGTCTAGTTGTACTTGTTGTGGAGATTTTAGTTTCAAATCATCTTTGGCATTTTATTTTATAAAAGGTGTCTCTTTAATTATTTCATTAATGTGATTACACCATATGGCTCCTGTGTAGCAGATGATTATGGCTGGATGAATGGGTGTGTGGGTGTGAGAAACTAGATTATCTTGTTAGGAAGTCCTAGTGTGTATATTAATAAAACAAGGCAACAGTCTACCATTTTGACAATTATTGGATAAACCCATTTAAACTATTTATAGATTATTTCGTGATTAATTTTCGTTGTCATTCATACTATCATTGGTTTTTTCAACATTACAAATCTAAATGTGGAGTTAATCTGGGTGTAGTATTTAGAACATATTTCAGGCCATAAAAGGGTATACGCTCATGTCAGCCTGGTATTAACGTGATACCCTGAAATGGTGTTACATCATTTTCACTCTACTGGTATATGAAGGATGGGCTTTGAAAAGTTAGTTCTGATGTAATTTGGAAATTCCATTTCATGCACTATTTCTGGATATCCTTTTAACCCTTTACACCATAGATACGCGTTTTCCTGCACCAATCACACTAGGCCTTTGAAAACAGTGCAGGAAGAGTTCAGACTGCTCGTAACAAGCAATCTGAACACTTCCACCACTGTTTTTAACTCTGTCAGTTAATATATACATAATTCACCCATTGTTGATTCGTGGTGAATTAATGCTTTCAATTTGGAAGAGTTCAAGAAAATGCTTATGGAGCAACGGGTTAATTGAAATATTTCAAATGGATAAAAAATATAAAGATGGTTTATTCATGTTTATAGTATGGTATTTAAAGTAAAAGAACCTGAAAAATTGAAATTGTTATTAAAAAAATATTATGTTGTACCTAGATGTTTTGGAAACAGTTTTGCACATATTCAATTATATTAAAGTTACGTAGGAGATCAATTAAAAAATATTCTTGTCTTTACCATTCATAGTTTGCATTGGTAGAGTACAAGAACTTAAAACTTATTGAATAATTTTTGTTCTTGTAATACCAATTTATGAACAATGTATTAAAGTAGAGACAGGAAAAAAATTTAATAATTTTTTATACTATGTAACTTTTTTCAGCAAGTAAAATGTCAGCTTTCAATTATATAGGTTTTGGAAATAAAATCAACAATAGGTTTACTGTCATAACTATGTAACATGTATATATGCACTTTATTACATGTGTTACAGCGCTGGTTACTAGAAACACAACACTGAAGATTTGTGTTGAGTTATGTTGACCTTCACTGAAACAGCTTGTCCATGTATTATATGCTTCCTGTGCACATAGCTAACCACAAATATCCTGTCTATGCTAACAATGTCGAGGAAAATTGGTGGTATCTGACCACAGGGTGAATATTGTAGTAAACCTGAGAATATCAGACACATATTGGGTGAAACTTTGTCTATTTTGTGGGTTTTATGAAATACATTTTGTTGATTGATCCAATGGTTGATATGCTGCAATGTGAAAAGTGCATGTGTACTTTTGCTTTCTAAAACAATGGTATTATACTGAGGGAGTATGGCAGAGCGAGTGAGTGAGTGAGTGAGTGAGTGAGTGAGTGAGTGAGTGAGTGAGTGAGTGAGTGAGTGAGTGAGTGAGTGAGTGAGTGAGAGAGAGAGAGAGAGAGAGAGAGAGAGAGAGTTTAGCAGAGTGAGTGAGTAAGAGAGTGTAGCAGAGTGATTGAGTGAGTGAATGAGTGAGTGAATGAGTGAGTGAGTGAGTGAGTGAGTGAGTGAGTGAGTGAGTGCCGGTTAACAAAGGTGATTATGTAAGCCAAATGTCGAATGTTGATGATAGAAAGTCCCACAAAGTAACTTCCAGAAAAGAAAATGTATTGAAAGATTTTTTTCATTTCAGTCCTCAGAATTTTCTCGAAAACCCGGTCATAATGAAAAAACATAAATACTTATTTATTTATAGACACATTTGTGATTAAAAATATATGCACAATTTTAACTCATGACTTCTCTCAGAAGCGGACCACCATTTTTTAAAATGTATGGCTCTTTTACTGAGTGCTCAACCGAAACTCTCTGTGACTATATGTATATCTCTCCAAGGATTGATTGATTGATTGATTGATTGATTGATTGATTGATTGATTGATTGGATATTTAGCATCATTGTTATGCCATCTAGGGCTCCAAGGAACACATTACATTATTTGAGGACTTTTTCATTGATGTAGCTCTCATTTTATTTATCACCTTGTCATGATGAGAGGAAAATATTGTGGTACTTCCCAATTTAAAATGTTATCTACCAGATCAATGGGCAAATCTGATTTGGAATTATGTTGACCTATTTTCATTGGGTTTACTTACACTCACCTTGTGTCACTGTAAACCATGTTCAGGGAACACAAAACAATTATAATATCTGTCATATATTACATATGAGAAGTGTTTGAATGAGATAACACATTTCAGGTTATATATAACATATCAGGTTTTATTGGCGGAGGAAGACCTCAGAATGAATCTTGAGTAGAACTACCGTCCTTCTGCAAGTAATAGCAAACTTTGTCATATAAAGTTTTTGGAACATGTTGCACTCGGAACCTACGACCTTAAGGGTGAGAGGTTAGTGATCTTGAGACAACACTTTAGGCCATGAAGGACACCTTGTTTGTACTTCATAGTGAGCGGATAATTTCCGTCAGTATGGCGACTTCTTGGAATAGAAGGGTCATCTGTTATTTGGAATGCTTCTATTCGTTCCAATAAATGTTCCCACTAAATATGTATGAGTGACACTGATGATGTCCCTGTAGGGACTGGTGACATCTCACACGCCACTCAATTGTTCAAGCGCGCAGATCTTGTAGTCAAGAACTCAGATGAGAAATGAACAGACAGACAGACAGAGTAAACAGACTAATGAAAACATCCCCGGCAACCATCATCAAGCTACCTGGCAACTCTGTACTTGACATAGTGTGGATTATGGTCGGGTTATTTTTAACTACTAGTATCAGCAAACATGCCTAAGAAACCCAAATTTCGCCTCACCCATCCACATCACATGCCTCCTCTAACCAGTAAATAGGTATTCAAAAAGAAGTAGTATATATCTATATAGATATATAGTTTATATATAGGTATATAGATATGCTTGATAAGATTAAGAATAAACTAGTTGCTAAGTATTTAATATTCTGTCCGTCAGTGTAATAGACGTTCAGCATATTGCTCGTTGGGTATGACTATCAACCCAGGGGGGTCGTGAGTTGAAATCCCGGCCCGGCAACAGCCTCCATGATGTTTGATATACAACATTGCGTATCATTATCATTCATCTCTCATCGCTGATTCAAGTGGGAAAGTTATCAGTTACTTGCTGAGATGGGGGTGTGCTTTGGTACTGGTTAACTGCTCAGGATCCCAGGAAACAGTGTTTAGGTTAACTGATCATCTGTATTAGCCCTCGATGGCATAAAAATATCACTAAATATTCAATCAATCTCAGTTTTACAATTATTTAATTTATGAATTATTGCAAAACAATCATGCTACAGCTAAAAATTGCGTTGGCTCTTGTTCATCTTTACACCCGAACAATATATATTATTTATTAACAATCTAGTTATTATTCTACAAGTAATACTATCTGAAAGTTTTATATTATAGAAATTCAATTGTGTAAGTCCCCTACCAGTTTCACCGAAGGAACTACTATTATATAAGTTTACCCCCTGTCTTTCTGGATGTCAGGTTATCCAAGTAAGGTTTTGGGAACTTTGCAAGTGGATAGTGGGCAATGAGGAGATAGTTCAGACTGAAAAGTCTGACAAAAATTGTGGTTGCTATTGAAACAAAAGAGGTAAAATTACAGATACAACCTGGATCCTGTAGTTAACACAAAAAGTATCCAAACTATATTTGTGAAACTTAGCATTGAAACATTGCAACAAGAAGATGAGGCAGAAAATTGTGGTTGCCATGGCAACAATTTAAGTAAAACTACAAATACAATCTGGATGCTGTGGTATCATAAAATTTGTGAAAAATGCTAGTTGCTATGGCAACATAATTGGTAATTCTGTAGGGGACTCATGTATTGCTTGCGATACGCCAGTGTCTTGTTAGCCATACTTTTTTGAAATATGAATATAAGTCAGAAAAATACAAACTGCTATAACTTAGAAAAACTTTTTCTATCCCACCAATAAAAAGAGAATTGGTTTTAAAACATTTTTGGTACATGGCCATTCTCATCCAGTTTTATTGGTTGAGACAGACCTCAGAATGAATCTTGAGTAAACCCACCATCTTTCCACAAGTAACTGGCAAACTTTCTCACGTAAAGTTTTTGGACTGAACAAGGCTGGAACCCACGACCTCAGCGGTGAGAGGTTAGTTGTCATTAAAGGACAGTGCCTTATGGTGTTTTACCCTCTTTAAATGGAGTGTTACGCCCTTTTAAAAAAAACACAAAAAAAACTATGTGTATTCCAGGAAGAATAGGATGGCTGTCGATCTCTGCAGAGGGGACAGGAATCGTCCAAATGGGTGTTGTGTCCATTTTATTATCTTTGTCATGTTCACAACTGTGGATTCATTTCTTAATTAATTTTCAATCTGTTTGTTAATTTGTTTCTGTAGCTGGAATCTTTCGACCTATTAGCGTCATATATGTGTTAGTATTCTGTATTCATTCATTCATTCATTCATTCATTCATTCATTCATTCATTCATTCATTCATTTCAAAATAAAAGCAAAATAAAGGGGTTTGCATACATATATTAAGTATACAAATTATGTATTTGTATCATGTGGCTGTACAGTGTTTAAATGCCGTGGAATCTGGCTGATGGTCAATCTTCAATGAAGAAGACCTATAATGTTGTTATGTTGAATGCTAGTATCTCCTTCACCAAGTTATTACCGCATCTTAAATCAAGTTTAAGTGCCCACCTACTGCTGCAACCAAATGAATGTCTGTACATACAGGATATCCAATATTCATTATCACCAGTGGGAAGTTGTTAATTACGATATTGTAAGATAATGTTAATAAATGTTCACTCAGCAATATGTGACAGAAAATTATATAACTTCCTGTATTGTCTAGTACAATCCTTTGTAAGTACAAGTGAACTAAATGAGAACAAAAAGTTTTGGTTGATATTGCATGGTGTTTACCTTTTTGTCCAGTTTAGAAGTTAGTCCAAATGTATAGACAGTTGTAAAATATACTAGTAAGATATATTAAACTCCTTTGCATTTGTCATTAATTACCATAAAATACTATAAAATGCTATAACCATGACCACACAATACTTTAACCATATGATTATATTACCACTATTGCTTTAACCATTTGATAATATTGCCACTATTGCTTTAACCATATGATAATATTACCACAAATGCTTTAACCATATGATAATATTACCACTATTGCTTTAATCATATGATAATATCACCATAAGATGATAATATCACAGCAATAGTATAATGATATGATAATAATACCACTACAATGATATAACCATATCATAATAATACCACTACAATAATATAACCATATGATAATCATACCACTACAATGATATAACCATATGATGATAACATCACTGCAATAAAACAACCATATGATGATAATATCACTGCAATGATATAACCATATGATAATAATACCACTACAATGATATAACCATATGATGATAATACCACTGCAATAAAACAACCATATGATGATAATACCACTGCAATAAAACAACCATATGATGATAATATCACTGCAATGATATAACCATATGATAATAATACCACTACAATGATATTACCATATGATGATAATACCACTGCAATAAAACAACCATATGATGATAATATCACTGCAATGATATAACCTTATGATAATAATACCACTACAATGATATAATCATATGATAATAATACCACTACAATGATATAATCATATGATAATAATACCATTGCAATGATATAATCATATGATAATAATACCACTACAATAATATAATCATATGATAATAATACCACTGCAATGATATAATCATATGATGATAATACCACTGCAATGATATAATCATATGATAATAATACCACTGCAATGATATAATCATATGATAATAATGCCACTGCAATGATATAACCACATGATAATAATACCACTGAAATGATAAAACCATATGACGATAATACCACTGCAATAAAACAACCATATGATAATAATACCACTACAATAATATAATCATATGATAATAATATCACTGCAATGATATAACCACATGATAATAATACCACTGCAATGATAAAATCATATGATGATAATACCACTGCAATGATATAACCATATGGTAATAATACCACTGCAATGATATAACCATATGGTAATAATACCACTGCAATAATACAACCATATGATAATACCACAGCAAATATATAACCTATGATAAAAATACTACTGCAATAATATAACAATATGATAAAACCACTGCAATAATATAACCATATGATAATAATACCACTGCAATAATATAACTTTATGATAATAATGCCACTGCAATGATATAACAATATGATGATAATACCACTGCAATGATATAACCATATGCTAATATAACCACTGTATGCACTATAACAACCATGCAATAATACCACTGCATGCACTATAACAACCATGCAATAATACCACTGCATGCATTATAACAACCATGCAATAATACCACTGCATGCACTATAACAACCATGCAATAATACCACTGCATGCACTATAACAACCATGTAATAATACCACTGCATGCACTTTAACAACCATGCAATAATACCACTGCATGCACTTTAACAACCATGCACTAGTACCACTGCATGCACTATAACAACCATGCACTAGTACCACTGCATGCACTATAACAACCATGCAATAATACCACTGCATGCACTATAACAACCATGTAATAATACCACTGCATGCGTTATAACAACCATGCAATAATACCACTGCATGCACTATAACAACCATGCAATAATACCACTGCATGCACTATAACAACCATGCAATAATACCACTGCATGCACTATAACAACCATGCAATAATACCACTGCATGCACTATAACAACCATGCAATAATACCACTGCATGCACTATAACAGCCATGCAGCAATAATATCACTGCATGCACTATAACAACCATGCAGTAATAATACCACTGCATGCACTATAACAACCATGTAATAATACCACTGCATGCACTATAACAACCATGCAATAATACCACTGCATGCACTATAACAACCATGCAATAATACCACTGCATGCACTATAACAACCATGCAATAATACCACTGCATGCACTATAACAACCATGTAATAATACCACTGCATGCACTATAACAACCATGCAATAATACCACTGCATGTACTATAACAGCCATGCAGCAATAATACCACTGCATGCACTATAATAACCATGTAATAATACCACTGCATGCATTATAACAACCATGCAATAATACCACTGCATGCACTATAACAACCATGCAATAATACCACTGCATGCACTATAACAACCATGCAATAATACCACTGCATGCACTATAACAACCATGCAATAATACCACTGCATGCACTATAACAACCATGTAATAATACCACTGCATGCACTATAACAACCATGCAATAATACCACTGCATGCACTATAACAGCCATGCAGCAATAATACCACTGCATGCACTATAATAACCATGTATTAATACCACTGCATGCATTATAACAACCATGCAATAATACCACTGCATGCACTATAACAACCATGCAATAATACCACTGCATGCACTATAACAACCATGCAATAATACCACTGCATGCACTATAACAACCATGCAGTAATAATACCACTGCATGCACTATAACAACCATGCAATATTAAATTTGTTTAACTTTTCTTTTTATCTGTTTCAGGGTACTATAGAAGTTGTTAAAAAATTCATGGCCAGGGACCCAGACCAGTTGAACTTCACACTCATGGCTCTGGCAAAAACGTCATAGATGTTGAACAGCACAAGAATTAAGACAACAAGCAGCATTGCAAACAAAGTGTAACGATACAATATGTATCAATCTCATGTAAATCATCCACACATTTTTTGACATTAAATATAATTTGTGAAAACCTTTTCAAGGGACTATGATATATACATTTCTATTTTTTTTGGCCAGAGTTGTGGCCCTTGTCTGTAAACTGCATAGAAACACTTGTGATGAGACGTAACCAGACAATATGCCAATTCACGAATAACTGTTTTGAACTTATTTATTTTTCATCAGTTATGAACTTTGTTATTACAACTTAGAAGGACCACGCTCAAAGTCTGCCTCAGAAGGAACAGTACTAAGTATATATCCTGGAAAAGTGTCTTGATCAAGGACACCACACATAGCCTTGATGGAGGTTGAACCCACAATCCTCTGATCATGAGATCAATGCTCTACCACTGGACCACATGCTCCATGGATTACTCAGTTTTGTATCTTTCAAAGAACACAGGTATTTTGACAATAATTTAAACAATGTTTTTTTTCTCACCATTTTGGGAAGATGACCCATACCCTTGGAATAGGGATTTTTTAGCAGTGTTTTCATTAACAATGGGAAAACTTTTGCATTAAATATATTTGTTCAACTTCATAAAAATGTGTACACTTACTTCTCTGGCCATTTAATCAAATAAAAATCAATGTCATACTCAATTCTGAATGAGGAAAAGTTTGTTGATTTTATCAAGGAATTATGGCAGGTTTCATTTTACAGTTATTGAAGCTTTCCAATGGGAATTTTTACCACTCAATTGAGAAAAAAAATACTACATGTATTTGCCATTGGGAATATGACCCAATAACGGCTATAAAAATGGCCGGAAAAACCACTGTTGGTCTCACCTATATCGCCAATATTTTTTCAATCTTGGCAGTAACACTGCACATTAATTTCAAACATCATATATTATGGATATTCTGTTCAACTTATATTGTATTTTGGCTCTGTTGTTAAAAATTCTTAAATTTCGGTTGACCATATACCAAATCTCGACCCGCGATAAAGTCAATCATTGGCCAGTATCGGGTTATTCTAAAACAATGACAAAATAAAACAGAAATTGCTGTGCTGTGTTATTGAAAAAATTCTCATAAATAATATAAACTACAAGGACAGAATCAACTATTTGTCTTCCTCTTTGTGATTCAATAAACTTTCCATCAATTACTGAACATGGAGTTATAGATGATGCATCTTTAAAGTCAGCAAATTACCCATTTTGTTGCCATGACAGCCAATTTAAAGGACCGCGGGTATAATTGGATAGTTTTACGAGTTTTAAAACTTTCAAGATGGCTCTCCGTGGCCGAGTGGTATAAGGCACTGTCGTTAAATGACTACTTACAATGCTGCTGAGGTCATAGGTTCAAGCCCTTGCTCACTCCAGTTACTTTATGTGAGAAAGTTTGCCAGTTCCTTGCGGAAGGATTGCGGTTCTACTCCGATTAATTCCGACGTATTCCTCTACCAATAAAAAACTGGATAAGTCATATATAACCTTTCATGTGTTGAAAACGGTGTATGTCCGATTTAAAAAAAAAGAACTAAAAATAGCAATACCGTACTGTATATAAGACTAAGTTTATAATCTTATAAAAAATACAACCTGCAATACTACAGGGCATGGTTATAAACAGGATACAGGCTCCAGAATGGCTAAATTTTGCCATTATTACAGTACACCGACCATAGCGATCTGCTGACAGCTCTTATTTATCATGTTTTGATGTTGACGCAAATAAATACATGCTTATGTGATGCTGCATATCATAATTATGTCAACATTTTTGTTCATTAATATAAACGGTTTGTTCTGTATTTTAAGTATTATGAAAAAGTCATGAAGACTTTTTGCTTGGGAATAAAAGTATGAAAGAGATCGAGTTATCTTGTTTTTGTACTGTTAGCCTAATCATAATAAAACTATTCCAACTTGTTTAGGAAAGTGTTTTAAAACTCAAGAGATGAACAAGTATTCTTGACATGCTCGTTGTATTGAAGTGAGGTATTTAGTGTCTACTGATTTATTTAGCTTGATTGTAAAGTAAGTTCAGAGCTTATATGAACCTCTCTCTTTAGTCTACATCCTGGGTAGAACAAAGCTTATATGAACCGCTATCTTGAGTCCACATCCTGGGTAGAACAGAGCTTATATGAACCGCTCTCTTGAGTCTACATCCTGGGTAGAACAGAGCTTATATGAACCACTCTCTTGAGTCCACATCCTGGGTAGAACAGAGCATATATGAACCGCTCTCTTGAGTCCACATCCTAGGTAGAACAGAGCTTATATGAACCGCTCTCTTGAGTCCACATCCTGGGTAGAACAGAGCTTATATGAACCGCTCTCTTGAATCTACATCCTGGGTAGAACAGAGCTTATATGAACCGCTCTCTTGAGTCCACATCCTGGGTAGAACAGAGCTTATATGAACCGCTCTCTTGAGTCCACATCCTGGGTAGAACAGAGCTTATATGAACCGCTCTCTTGAGTCCACATCCTGGGTAGAACAGAGCTTATATGAACCGCTCTCTTGAGTCTACATCCTGGGTAGAACAGAGCTTATATGAACCGCTCTCTTGAGTCTACATCCTGGGTAGAACAGAGCTTATATCAACCGCTCTCTTGAGTCCACATCCTGGGTATAACCGAGCTTATATGAACCGCTCTCTTGAGTCCACATCCTGGGTAGAACAGAGCTTATATGAACCGCTCTCTTGAGTCCACATCCTGGGTAGAACAGAGCTTATATGAACCGCTCTCTTGAGTCCACATCCTGGGTAGAACAGAGCTTATATGAACCACTCTCTTGAGTCCACATCCTGGGTAGAACAGAGCTTATATGAACCGCTCTCTTGAGTCCACATCCTGGGTAGAACAGAGCTTATATGAACCGCTCTCTTGAGTCCAAATCCTGGGTAGAACAGAGCTTATATGAACCGCTCTCTTGAGTCCACATCCAGGGTAGAACAGAGCTTATATGAACCGCTCTCTTGAGTCCACATCCTGGGTAGAACAGAGCTTATATGAACCGCTCTCTTGAGTCCACATCCTGGGTAGAACAGAGCTTATATGAACCGCTCTCTTGAGTCCACATCCTGGGTAGAACAGAGCTTATATGAACTGCTCTCTTGAGTCCAAATCCTGGGTAGAACAGAGCTTATATGAACCGCTCTCTTGAGTCCACATCCAGGGTAGAACAGAGCTTATATGAACCGCTCTCTTGAGTCCACATCCTTGGTAGAACAGAGCTTATATGAACCGCTCTCTTGAGTCCACATCCTGGGTAGAACAGAGCTTATATGAACCGCTCTCTTGAGTCCACATCCTTGGTAGAACAGAGCTTATATGAACCGCTCTCTTGAGTCCACATCCTGGGTAGAACAGAGCTTATATGAACCGCTCTCTTGAGTCCACATCCTGGGTAGAACAGAGCTTATATGAACCGCTCTCTTGAGTCCACATCCTGGGTAGAACCGAGCTTATATGAACCGCTCTCTTGAGTCCACATCCTGGGTAGAACCGAGCTTATATGAACCGCTCTCTTGAGTCCACATCCTGGGTAGAACAGAGCTTATATGAACCGCTCTCTTGAGCCCACATCCTGGGTAGAACAGAGCTTATATGAACCGCTCTCTTGAGTCCACATCCTGGGTAGAACAGAGCTTATATGAACCGCTCTCTTGAGTCTACATCCTGGGTAGAACAGAGCTTATATGAACCGCTCTCTTGAGTCCACATCCTGGGTAGAACAGAGCTTATATGAACCGCTCTCTTGAGTCCACATCCTGGGTATAACCGAGCTTATATCAACCGCTCTCTTGAGTCCACATCCTGGGTAGAACAGAGCTTATATGAACCGCTCTCTTGAGTCCACATCCTGGGTATAACCGAGCTTATATGAACCGCTCTCTTGAGTCCACATCCTGGGTAGAACAGAGCTTATATGAACCACTCTCTTGAGTCCACATCCTGGGTAGAACAGAGCTTATATGAACCGCTCTCTTGAATCCACATCCTGGGTAGAACTGAGTTTATATGAACCGCTCTCTTGAGTCCAAATCCAGGGTAGAACAGAGCTTATATGAACCGCTCTCTTGAGTCCACATCCTGGGTAGAACAGAGCTTATATGAACCGCTCTCTTGAGTCCACATCCTGGGTAGAACAGAGTTTATATGAACCGCTCTCTTGAGTCCACATCCTGGGTAGAACAGAGCTTATATGAACCGCTCTCTTGAGTCCACATCCTGGGTAGAACAGAGCTTATATGAACCGCTCTCTTGAGTCAACATCCTGGGTAGAACAAAGCTTATATGAACCGCTCTCTTGAGTCCACATCCTGGGTAGAACAGAGCTTATATGAACCGCTCTCTTGAGTCCACATCTTTGGTAGAACAGAGCTTATATGAACCGCTCTCTTGAGTCCACATTCTGGGTAGAACAGAGCTTATATGAACCGCTCTCTTGAGTCCACATTCTGGGTAGAACAGAGCTTATATGAACCGCTCTCTTGAGTCCACATCCTTGGTAGAACAGAGCTTATATGAACCGCTCTCTTGAGTCTACATCCTGGGTAGAACAGAGCTTATATGAACCGCTCTCTTGAGTCTACATCCTGGGTAGAACCGAGCTTATATGAACCGCTCTCTTGAGTCTACATCCTGGGTAGAACAGAGCTTATATGAACCGCTCTCTTGAGTCCACATCCTGGGTAGAACAGAGCTTATATGAACCGCTCTCTTGAGTCCACATCCTGGGTAGAACAGAGCTTATATGAACCACTCTCTTGAGTCCACATCCTGGGTAGAACAGAGCTTATATGAACTGCTCTCTTGAGTCCACATCCTGGGTAGAACAGAGCTTATATGAACTGCTCTCTTGAGTCCAAATCCTGGGTAGAACAGAGCTTATATGAACCGCTCTCTTGAGTCCACATCCTGGGTAGAACAGAGCTTATATGAACCGCTCTCTTGAGTCCACATCCTTGGTAGAACAGAGCTTATATGAACCGCTCTCTTGAGTCCACATCCTGGGTAGAACAGAGCTTATATGAACCGCTCTCTTGAGTCCACATCCTGGGTAGAACAGAGCTTATATGAACCGCTCTCTTGAGTCCACATCCTGGGTAGAACAGAGCTTATATGAACCGCTCTCTTGAGTCCACATCCTGGGTAGAACAGAGCTTATATGAACCGCTCTCTTGAGTCCACATCCTGGGTATAACCGAGCTTATATGAACCGCTCTCTTGAGTCCACATCCTGGGTAGAACAGAGCTTATATGAACCGCTCTCTTGAGCCCACATCCTGGGTAGAACAGAGCTTATATGAACCGCTCTCTTGAGTCCACATCCTGGGTAGAACAGAGTTTATATGAACCGCTCTCTTGAGTCCACATCCTGGGTAGAACAGAGCTTATATGAACTGCTCTCTTGAGTCCACATCCTGGGTAGAACAGAGCTTATATGAACCTCTCTCTTGAGTCAACATCCTGGGTAGAACAGAGCTTATATGAACCGCTCTCTTGAGTCAACATCCTGGGTAAAACAGAGCTTATATGAACCGCTCTCTTGAGTCCACATCCTGGGTAGAACAGAGCTTATATGAACCGCTCTCTTGAGTCCACATCTTTGGTAGAACAGAGCTTATATGAACCGCTCTCTTGAGTCCACATTCTGGGTAGAACAGAGCTTATATGAACCGCTCTCTTGAGTCCACATTCTGGGTAGAACAGAGCTTATATGAACCGCTCTCTTAAGTCCACATCCTGGGTAGAACAGAGCTTATATGAACCGCTCTCTTGAGTCTACATCCTGGGTAGAACAGAGCTTATATGAACTGCTCTCTTGAGTCTACATCCTGGGTAGAACCGAGCTTATATGAACCGCTCTCTTGAGTCCACATCCTGGGTAGAACAGAGCTTATATGAACCGCTCTCTTGAGTCCACATCCTGGGTAGAACAGAGCTTATATGAACCGCTCTCTTGAGTCCACATCCTGGGTAGAACAGAGCTTATATGAACCGCTCTCTTGAGTCCACATCCTGGGTAGAACAGAGCTTATATGAACCGCTCTCTTGAGTCCACATCCTGGGTAGAACAGAGCTTATATGAACCGCTCTCTTGAGTCCACATCCTGGATAGAACAGAGCTTATATGAACCGCTCTCTTGAGTCCACATCCTGGGTAGAACAGAGCTTATATGAACCGCTCTCTTGAGTCCACATCCTGGGTAGAACAGAGCTTATATGAACCGCTCTCTTGAGTCTACATCCTGGGTAGAACAGAGCTTATATGAACCACTCTCTTGAGTCCACATCCTGGGTAGAACAGAGCTTATATGAACCGCTCTCTTGAGTCCACATCCTGGGTAGAACAGAGCTTATATGAACCGCTCTCTTGAGTCCACATCCTGGGTATAACCGAGCTTATATGAACCGATCTCTTGAGTCCACATCCTGGGTAGAACAGAGCTTATATGAACCGCTCTCTTGAGTCTACATCCTGGGTAGAACAGAGCTTATATGAACCGCTCTCTTGAGTCCACATCCTGGGTAGAACTGAGTTTATATGAACCGCTCTCTTGAGTCCAAATCCAGGGTAGAACAGAGCTTATATGAACCGCTCTCTTGAGTCCACATCCTGGGTAGAACAGAGCTTATATGAACCGCTCTCTTGAGTCCACATCCTGGGTAGAACAGAGTTTATATGAACCGCTCTCTTGAGTCCACATCCTGGGTAGAACAGAGCTTATATGAACCGCTCTCTTGAGTCCACATCCTTGGTAGAACAGAGCTTATATGAACCGCTCTCTTGAGTCAACATCCTGGGTAGAACAGAGCTTATATGAACCGCTCTCTTGAGTCCACATCCTGGGTAGAACAGAGCTTATATGAACCGCTCTCTTGAGTCCACATCCTGGGTAGAACAGAGCTTATATGAACCACTCTCTTGAGTCCACATCTTTGGTAGAACAGAGCTTATATGAACCGCTCTCTTGAGTCCACATTCTGGGTAGAACAGAGCTTATATGAACCGCTCTCTTGAGTCCACATTCTGGGTAGAACAGAGCTTATATGAACCGCTCTCTTGAGTCAACATCCTGGGTAGAACAGAGCTTATATGAATCGCTCTCTTGAGTCAACATCCAGGGTAGAACAGAGCTTATATGAACCGCTCTCTTGAGTCCACATCCTGGGTAGAAAAGAGCTTATATGAACCGCTCTCTTGAGTCAACATCCTGGGTAGAACAGAGCTTATATGAATCGCTCTCTTGAGTCAACATCCTGGGAAGAACAGAGCTTATATGAACCGCTCTCTTGAGTCTACATCCTGGGTAGAACAGAGCTTATATGAACCGCTCTCTTGAGTCCACATCCTGGATAGAACAGAGCTTATATGAACCGCTCTCTTGAGTCCACATCCTTGGTAGAACAGAGCTTATATGAACCGCTCTCTTGAGTCCACATCCTGGGTAGAACCATTTCTGAGTTGTTGTTTTTTTAGATGTCAGTGGGTTGAGATGAGAATCGAACGCACAACCTATAATGTAAATGGCCAACACTATCCACTGCACTACTGTCCTGTACTAATTGAGATCACTATGAATTGTTCTTTGCATATTTAATTAGGGAAAAATATGATAATGCCTTTAATCAAGGAATTTTCTAAAATTCCTTACTTAAATGAGGTCTTGAAACATATCTTTTTTGACAATTTATCGCCGTTTCTGACAGATTCCAACCGAGTATTTAAATAATTTTCAAATAACGATGTATTTTCTCAATTATAATAATATGCTGAATCCATAACAATGAAAATAATAACAAAACTAAACAGCTACAGTTGTTTATTTTATTCGATACAACAGAAATATAAAGATAGTTAACCGGTACATATTTTCAGATATATCGCCGAATGCACAAGTTTTGGAAAAACAGTAATTTTTAACTGTTGTTTTTAAAAATAATATATACCCAAATTAATTTAAAATATGGATACGAATTATTTTAAAATATAGTATTATTACAGAAGTAAATTGTATAGAACAAAGCAATAAGTACGCTACACAATATATAAGGTAAGTTTTTTTTATATATGCAAATGGCAATACATGAGGATTGATATCAGTACATTTAAACATCAAAGTTACTATCTGGAACACCTGCAGCCGGGAATTCAGTGTTTCAGCCGGAACCTTGTTGGGATTTGGTATCACCTGTGTATTTAGTACCCTGTACAAGGAACCAAACTTACACATTCATTCACTTTAATTGCCACATCGTTTATAAGACCTAACCATTGGATGCTTTGTCCTTGTCCTACCAATGTTAATTGAGAAGACTTGTAGTATAATTGTAGGCTTTCTCTGTTTATATATAACTGTCTAACAGAATTAATTGACTTGCCGCGAGAGCCACTATTGCCCTGGCCACGTGGTATTGTTTGTCCAAGTAAATACAATGTAATACAATATACTTAAGAGACCATTTGTTTATCTTAGAGAAATGGTGGCGTAGCAACCAATTATCGATCGCTGATTGAATTATCAATTTCATTTGATTAACAGCATGCTTCGGATCAATCATTGTAATTTGGAGATATATAATAAATAGAAATGGGGTGTTTCATTTCAGAAAATGGGGCGGTGCTGTGGCTGGGTGGTCTAAGGCACCTTCTCAAGATCTCTTATCTCTCACCGCTGAGGTCATTGGTTCAAGTCAGGCTTAGTCCAAAAATTTAACATGCATAATATTTAAATTAAAAACGGGTCCCCTGTGGCCCGAGTTGTCTAAGGCTTTATCTCAATATCATTTACCTCTAACCGCTAAGGTCGTAGGTTCAAGTCACGTGCGCTCCAAAAACTTTGTAACAAAGTTTGCCTATTATTTGAGGAAGGACGGTGCTTGTCCTGGATATGCCATATATAACCTGAAATTTGTTGAAAAATGGCATTTTAAACACCATTAGAAATAAAAAAAAATAACTGAAATACTGTTGAAAAAAAGGTGAATAAAAAAAACATGCACAAACAAAACAAACAAAAGTTATGGGTCCCTGGACACACTCAGACCCTTCAAAATATTTATGTAACAGTTTATTTGTTGATATCTGAACCTCCTGAAGGATTGATCATGTCAATGTTTTATATCACTCTGGTTATAGCAAAATGTGATTTGTTGCAAATAATGTAAATACTTCAAGAATCAATTTAATGAACATTTATTTAAATGGTTTGTGTGGGCGAATACAGATCACATATCACGTGAAGTTTCGTTGTAAGCACATGTCCAACGACACTCAGACAGTGATAAAATAACATTTCACAATTTTTATCACGTTTATGATATCGTAAATATTCATAATTACCCTTCAAACGCAGACCTACTTATTTTGTAGAGAGTCATGTAGCCAGATCTGATAACTGTAAACTGACTTGTGTGTGTGTGTGTGTGTGCTTGTAATATTCACGATCAATTATTTTGACGTGTCTATAAAATATTCTATGGGGATACTATTTTCAAGTCACTTCATTTTCTTTATAATGATAATAATACCTGTTATGATAGTAATTATACCTGTAATATTAATACCTGTTATAATAATAATGCCTGTAATATTAATACCTGTTATAATAATAATACCTGTAGTAATAATAATAATAGTTATAAAAATAATTATACCAGTAATAATAATATATCTGTAATAATAATAGTACCAGTAATAATAATTATGCATATTATAATAATAGTATCTGTAGTAGTAGTAATAATAATAATACCTGTTATAATAATACCTGTATTATAACAGTAATAATAATAGTAATACCTGTTATAATAATAATGCCTGTAATATTAATACCTGTTATAATAATAATACCTGTAGTAATAATAATAATAGTTATAAAAATAATTATACCAGTAATAATAATATATCTGTAATAATAATAGTACCAGTAATAATAATTATGCATATTATAATAATAGTATCTGTAGTAGTAGTAATAATAATAATAATAATACCTGTTATAATAATATCTATATTATAACAGTAATAATAATAATAATAGTAATACCTGTTATAATAATAATAATAATACATGTAATAATAATAATAATACATGTTATAATAATAATAGTAATACATGTAATGATACATGTAATAATAATACCTGTAATAATAATAATACTTGTTATAATAATACCTGTATTATAACAGTAATAATAATAATACCTGTTATAATAATAATAATACATATTATAATAATAATAGAAATACATGTAATGATACATGTAATAATAATACCTGTAATAATAATAATAATACCTGTTATAATAATAATAATAATACCTGTTATAATAATAATAGTAATACATGTAATGATACATGTAATAATAAAACCTGTTATAATGATAATACCTGTTATAATAATACCTGTATTATAACAGTAATAATAATAATACCTGTTATAGTAATAATGATAATAATAATATATGTAATAATAATACCTGTTATAATAATACCTGTATTATAGTAGTAATAACAATAATACCTGTTATAATAATACATGTAATAATAATACCTGTTATAATAATAATATTAATACATGTAATGATACATGTAATAATAATACCTGTAATAATAATAACACCTGTAATTATGATACCTGTTATAATAACAATAATACCTGTTATAATAATACCAGTAATAATAATACCTGTAATAATAATAGTACCTGTTATAATAATTATAATAATACATGTCATAATAATAGTACCTGTTATAATAATAATACATGTAATGATGATACATAAGTTATATACATATAAGTTCTACGTATGTACAATATAGGTATAGTTATACTTAAATTATATGCATGGAAGTTATATACATGTTCAATATAGGTATGTTTGTACTTAAGTTATATACATGAAGTATATAGGTATATTTATAATTAGGTTTAATACATGTACAATATAGGTATATTTGTACTTAAGTTATATACATGTAGTATATAGGTATATTCATAATTAGGTTAAATACATGTACAATATAGGTATATTTGTACTTAAGTTATATACATGTATAATATAGGTATATTTATACTCAGGTTTAATACATGTACAATATAGGTATATTTATACTCAGGTTTAATACATGTACAATATAGTTATAGTTATACTCAGGTTTAATACATGTACAATATAGTTATAGTTATACTCAGGTTTAATACATGTACAATATAGGTATATTTGTACTTAAGTTATATACATGTACAATATAGGTATATTTATACTCAGGTTTAATACATGTACAATATAGGTATATTTATACTCAGGTTTAATACATGTACAATATAGTTATAGTTATACTCAGGTTTAATACATGTACAATATAGGTATATTTATACTCAGGTTTAATACATGTACAATATAGTTATAGTTATACTCAGGTTTAATACATGTACAATATAGGTATAGTTATACTTGGGTTTAATACATGTACAATATAGGTATATTTATACTCAGGTTTAATACATGTACAATATAGTTATATTTATACTCAGGTTTAATACATGTACAATATAGGTATATTTATATTTAGGTTTAATACATGTACAATATAAGTATATTTGTACTTAAGTAATAAACATTTAAGTTATATACATATACAATATATGTATATTTATATACATGTACAATATAGGTATTTTTATACTTAGGTTTAATACATGTACAATAAAGGTATGTTTGTACTTAAGTTATATACATTTAAGTTATATACATGTACAATATAGGTATATTTGTACTTAAGTTATATACATGTACAATATATGTATATTTATACTTAAGATATATATATATTTAAGTTATAAACATGTACAATACAGGTATATTTATACTTAAGTTATATACATGTACAATATAGGTATATTTGTACTTAAGTTATATGCATGTACAATATAAGTTTATATGTACTTAAGTTCTATACATGTAAGTTATATATATGTACAATATAGGTATATTTGTACTTAAGTTCTATGCATGTAAGATATACACATGAGCAATATAGGTATATTTGTACTTTAGTTATATGCATGTAAGATATACACATGAACAAAATAGGTATATTTGTACTTTAGTTATATGCATGTAAGATATACACATGAACAATATAGGTATATTTGTACTTTAGTTATATGCATGTAAGTTATATACATGTACAATAAAGGTATATTTGTACTTAGGATGTATACATGTACAATATAGGTATATTTATACTTAGGATGTATACATGTACAATATAGGTATATTTATACTTAGGATGTATACATGTACAATATAGGTATATTTATACTTTAGTTATATACATGTACAATATAGGTATATTTGTATTTAAGTTATATGCATGCAAGTTCTACGCATTTACAATATAGGTATATTTGTACTTTAGTTATATGCATGTAAGTTATACACATGTACAGTATAGGTATATTTGTACTTAACGATGTTTATTTTTTCAATGTGTCCTGAACGTAGATGGGTTTACATACATTCATGTCGACATTCAACAAGCCTTAAGGCAAACAAACAACTTGTTCAAATTAATTATCTTCATCTGTTTACAAACAATAAATAAACACTACGTATAAATACTGTACAACCTAGTAAATAATTCGGAAAGTTCAAACATGTAGGACAGTTTAAGTTCACATATATTGATGATTAATTCTTAGAAAGTGGATAATGTAACATTTTTGCAGAGCTGAACGAGACAGCAACAATGAGCAACAGTAATTGGGTTTAACGCTATTTGCAACATATGACATATAATGCATATCCAGTTTTATTGGTTCAATGAGGTGAACAATACCCGACCTTCAGCAACTAACTGGCACAAGTTTTTGGACCGTACTCAAACCCACGACCTCTGCGGTTACAGTGAAATGGTCATACCCTCACTGAATTTTAGACGATGGTGTAATTTATTGGCGTACCATTATTAGTCAGCTCAAGATCTCGTTTGTGTGTAGACATGTGTACCATAAGTTACGAAACACGAGCCCCGTACCCACCGGTCGATTTTGTAATTTTATTTGTCGTAATATTGATCAGTCAGCGCGATACCTCTTTTGTTTGTAGATATGTGTACCGTAAGTAACGAAACACGAGCCCCGTACCACCGGTCGTCGATTATATTTGGCGTAACATTGATAAGTCAGCGCGATACCTCCGTGGTTTGTAGATATATGTACCGTAACTAACAAAACACGAGCCCCGTACCCACCGGTCGATTATGTAATTTTATTTGGCGTAACATTGATAAGTCAGCGCGATGCCTCCGTGGTTTGTAGATATGTGTACCGTAAGTAACAAAACACGAGCCCCGTCCCCACCGGTTGATTATGTAATTTTATTTGGCGTAACATTGATAAGTCAGCGCGATACCTCCGTGGTTTGTAGATATATGTACCGTAACTAACAAAACACGAGCCCCGTACCCACCAGTCGATTATGTAATTTTATTTGGCGTAACATTGATAAGTCAGCGCAATGCCACCGTGGTTTGTAGATATATGTACCGTAACTAACAAAACACGAGCCCCGTACCCACCAGTCGATTATGTAATTTTATTTGGCGTAACATTGATAAGTCAGCGCGATACCTCCGTGGTTTGTAGATATGTGTACCGTAAGTAACGAAACACGAGCCCCGTCCCCACCGGTTGATTATGTAATTTTATTTGGCGTAACATTGATAAGTCAGCGCGATGCCTCCGTGGTTTGTAGATATGTGTACCGTAAGTAACGAAACCCGAGCCCAGTACTCACCGATCGTGGAGGATCGAGCGCATTTCTTATGTATTAATAACGTCTCAAATGTATGTCAAAACGCACCAGAGCCATTAGTTAGTTTAAACATATGTTATTGTCAATAAGTATACATGTATAGAGCAAATGGGTTGGACCACAAGTTCTCGAAACTTCTACACACAAAGAAATTTACGGGAAACCATTAGTTTTGGCCTGCACATAACTTTTAGGAAAGCTACGCCCCTGATAAAGATAGAAGGAACTGTACCTAATGTTGTTTCAACTAGTGGTTCAATACATTTGCGTATGTAAGGTCCCCTGTATATAAATATGTATTCTCATGTGGTCTTCATTCTCTTTAAAACATACAATTTTCTAAGGATGACTAGGGGTTACTTAATCTTGAAATTTTGTCATATAATACAATTTTTAATAAACACAAACACATTGATCGGTGAGCGCTTTTCGAACGACGCGTCCTCTTGCTAAAAGTACAACAGCATGCGTAAACATAATTGTTTATGTACTTCGTAACCTTACGTTTCAAATAACATGAACGAATGAGATAACGTGCGATATGAAATGTCTAACATGCATGATATCAGCAGATCGCTTACGTGTTGCTATGCGTTGCTCTTTGTATGATCAATGTTCTTTTATGTTCAGACATTTCATGAATTTTCATGGGTCGCCAATTACCAGAGGGAAATAAACAACAGCATTGGACCAGCACTAAAATAATGTGTTGACTGTCTCCTATGTTCCTAGTTTTCAAAGTTTGGGGGAAAATGTTTTCAATATAAAAAAAAATATTGTTAAAAAATGCCATAAATGTCATACTCATAAATTTTATTGCCCAGATGAAATTATGTTTTGCCTCTAAAATTTGAAGGAAAAAATGAGTAGAGGCATAAATTATACCAAAACTTTGCTTCGCCATTACTATATTCTCTACGATCATCACAGGATCGCTAAAAGTCATGCATGAATAACCGTACTTTAAAGTCACTGCTTATACAGGGGTCTAATGGGTATAGTAGCCGGGAAGTCAATTGTTATACAGAGGTCTAGTGGGTATAGTTGCTGGGAAGTCACTGGTTATACAGGGGTCTAGTGGGTATAGTTGCCGGGAAGTCACTGGTTATACAGGGGTCTAGTGAGTATAGTTGCCAGGATGTCACTGCTTATACAGGCGTCTAGTGGGTATAGTTGCCGGGAAGTCACTGGTTATACAGGGGTCTAGTGGGTATAGTTGACGGGATGTCACTAGTTATACAAGGGTCTTGTGAGTATAGTTGACGGGATGTCACTGGTTATACAGGTGTCTAGTGGGTATAGTTTCCGGGAAGTCACTGGTTATACATGGGTCTAGTGGGTACAGTTGACGGGATGTCACTGGTTATACAGTGGTCTAGTGGGTATAGTTGACGGGATGTCACTGGTTATACAGGGGTCTAGTGGGTATAGTTGCCGGGAAGTCACTGGTTATACAGGGGTCTAGTGGTTATAGTTGACGGGATGTCACTGGTTATGCAGGGATCTAGTGGATATAGTTGCCGGGAAGTCACTGGTTATACAGGGGTATAGTTGCCGGGGTTGTTTTCTCTGAAGGTGTCCTTTTGTGCTGTTTGTTATTATTTTAAGTTTGTTTAATTGTATCGATATTTGGCGATCGCGGTTTTCTAATCTTAGACCCCACAATTGTGATCATTTATTAAACAACAGAATCCCACCAAATTATACTCGGTTATATCATCATCTTCTATTTCTATGTTGACTATTTATTCAACAATACAATCTCATCTATACTCGGTTAGCTCGTTTTGGTCTTATTTGGTAATGAAATTACACGCATACTAGGTTAGCTATCGTAAAGCTGTTAGCACATCATTGATTTGAATCCTTCAAGTTTTATTTCAATAGTGAATGAATCATTTACATAAACATAATATCTAATACACAGAATGGAAACTGTACTACACGCCTTCTTATGAAAATGAAATCGAAAGAAAATTTCCCTGACTTAGTTGTTAACTTCCGTGTTTTAAAAATAAGCCGACTCAGTTATTTCGTTGAAAAACGTAGTAGTTCTCTGAAAATTTACACACGCTGTAAGAGCATGTTACGAAATGCTGCTGTGACGTTTGTGTCGCCTAGCACATGGTGGTCCTATCGCTTCACCTGATATGGTTCAGGTAAACATCCGTGTTATCATCGAGTGACTGCGCATTTTCCGGTCTAGTGACGGCACATAATAGTCGATTTCGTCATCCGTAAAAGTTTTGTTTCGTGGATACCGTCACGTTGGTGTTTTTTGCCTGAATAAAATGGGCGTTTTATAAACGATGATGAATAGTAACTGTCTTAATATATCCTCAACCGCAAGATAAGATCGAGCACGTATTGATTGTGTGTTCTCCTGAATAAATCCGTCGTGTTTTCATTTGCCCAACAACCACGTTTTCCTTGTTTTAAGCCCATGTTTTCCTTTTACCTACCAACCCATGTTTTTTGTCCTGCAATCCACGTTCCATTGCCTGCAATCCATGTTTTCCTTGTACCACAGTCCACATTTTCTATTGCCCCGCCAATCCATGTTTTCTTTTGCCCTACAAGCCATATTGTCTTTGTCTTATAACCTATAATTCCATTTCCCTTCATATCCATTGCCCCACAGGCTAGGTTTTCTTTTGCCCCTTCAACCCATGTTTTACTCGAACTACAATCTATGTTTTCTTTTGCCATGCAAATCCTTTTCCCCTATAGTCCATGTTTTCCTTTCCTCTCTTATCCATGTTTCTCATTGTCCTTCAGTCAATGTTTCCGTTTATCCAATATATTTCATGTCATACAATCGATAGTGTGAAAAATCTCTTAAGAAGTTCGTACGGTACAACTCTTCTCGCCACATATAGTTGGGCAACATCAAACAAACACGTAATTCGGTCACAGTGTTCGTTTCACAAGCAAACAATCACGTGTTCGTTCACAAGTAAACATTCACGTGTTCGTTTCACAAGCAAACAAACACGTAATTCGTTTCACAAGCAAACAATCACGTATTCGTTTCACAAGCAAACAATTACGTATTCGTTCACAGCAAAGAATCACGTATTCGTTTCACAAGCAAACAATCACGTGTTCGTTTCACAAGTAAACACTCACGTGTTCGTTCTCAAGCAAACAATACAAACAATTAATTATTGCTTCTGCATGGGGAAAGGTCAGTTATAAAATTTACTTTAGATAACGTGCCATTGCTTTTAATTCGCATTGATATCTTTGTGTCTTGTGCCATTCTTTTTAAAGAAAATGGATATTAACCATTAATTAAATGATAGAAACAATGCCTACTTCAGATTTGTTGTTGTTGTCGTCTACCGGTTTTCCGTAGTTGTTTTCGTTGTTGCCGATGTCGTCGTATGCATAGCTGAGTGCGATCCAAACATGAAATGTGGACCCCCCTCCCCCCCCCCCCCCCCCCCCCCCCCATTCCCGTTCTAACTTGTTTATTCACAGTTTCATCAAAACAGATTTTTTATTCAATATAACTTGAACATATGCAGTTCATCGTTATTTACACAAACAATCACGTCTAATAAAAGTATTGATCTATGGATCTGTGGTTTTTATTATTGACATGAACTTGTTATATAGCTACCTCAGCTGTTGAGTGGTTTTCTTTGATCAACATGGCGTCATCTACTATTATAACTCCACTATCAAAGTCGCCATGTTATCCTATCACGCCATCGCGTACTACACCGATTCTGATTAATGTATTGATAAATATCTAGAAACATATTGGTGATTTCATTAATTGGGTATTATCTTTTATCAAAAACATAATTACTTTGTGTGCGATGGGGTTACTCGGTACGGGCCTGCGGTTGGATGTGGTTAAATACCGCTGCATTGCCCGGATATACCGCCGTAATGTAAACTAATCAATCATGTGAAACTTACTCCCGCTTGAATTTTGGACGCCGATCAAAACAGCACTGAAATTCTGTTTGTGTGACCGACTTATAAACCGCAAATTATTAATCAAATATGTCTTTATAGTATTTTAAAAGTACTCTCACGAATTACAGTATCCGTCTTCTTTAGAGAAAAGATTGTGAATTTTAGGTGCATGACCTCTAGATCAAGTAAAAATTGACACTGATAGGAAACAGACCGAATAACAATCATCTAATTGTAATGGTATAAAAATGAAAAAACGCGTGGGAGTAAAACGGGCTTTGTTACATAATTGGTATTTTTGTTAAGCACCGGTGCTCGGGATGATATGGTACATGTTACTAAAACATAGTACAACTTTGATTCAGTTCATTCATAAAAACAGTATAATTAAAAAAAAGATACAACTCTATGCGACTAAATTACACAGGGGGGGAGGATGGGTGTGTGTGTGGGGTGGGGTGCGGTTACATAGGCATTATGATGTTAAGATTTACCCCCATGTCCAGTACATTTATTAATGGCGGACCTACTCTTTAAAAAACCGTCACACGCCCCTCCTAAACGCCCGTCTTTTATCAAAATTCATTATATTTCTACTGAAAAACATGTGTACCCGTTCAGATTTGTGTTGCGACACCAAAGAACGCCTCCTCTAAACTGAAATCCTGGATCCGCACTGGTTTATATACATGCATGTCTTTTATAAAGGACTAAAATAAATTAATATAAATGAAATATTCAAACATGTATAGGAAGTAAGAAACAAACTATAGTAACATGTTTAAGAAAAGTCTAAAAAGTTGGTATATACATGTATAGATCTAAGCAAAGGTCTTGGTTTTCTTTTTCCTCAAGATTAATCTTTTTGGACAAATATTTTCGTTTAAATATTTAAATATAAAAGTTTCTTTCAAAGTGCTCGGAGTTCTAATCTTAAAACATTTGTTATTTTGTTGTTGTTATTCTATATGTGTTCGATACGTGTTGTTATTTGTGTACGTGTAGTTTGTACTGTGCCTGATTTTGGACTCTTCCGGCGATCGTACTCATTTCCTTCCGTTTACTGATGATAATAGTGTGTTAACTTTATTATAAGTTATGACTTCCAATATGTTCAACGTAAATTGTATTCCATATTTATCATAGTGGTCAAGTGGTCTAAGGCGCCGTCTCAAGATCACTTACCTCTCACCGCTAAGATCGTAGGTTCGAGTCCCACTCGCTCCATACACTTTATGTGAGAAAGTTTCCAGTTACTTGCGGAAGG
Organism: Panopea generosa; assembly: GCA_029582155.1. Classification (NCBI taxonomy): domain Eukaryota; kingdom Metazoa; phylum Mollusca; class Bivalvia; order Adapedonta; family Hiatellidae; genus Panopea; species Panopea generosa. Next base: position 38,719,268 of record CM055896.1, read on the forward strand.
ACGGTGGTTCTGTTCAGTCTGACTCACACTGAGGTCTTCTTCCACCAGTAAAACTGGATATGCCATATATATAACTTGCAATGTGTTGAAAATGGCGTTAAACCTCATTAATATATATATTAATATATATATATCAAAATTTGTATATAAATATTTTGTCAAGAAGGGGCTTAATAAATGTTGTTATAACCTGCGAGCAAATTTGAAATGATACGTTTATATTTCATTTTTATTCAGTATATTTATATTAGTTAATATAATATATAAAGCAGTGATATATGTTTAAACTAAACTTGTCTTTATCTATGTATGTACTATGGTGGATATTATCCAAATTTCAAACCGTCATAAATGACTTAAAATCAAGGAATTATATATATCTATACAAGTCCTTGTTAAAATATATAAAAATGTATAATTTGTTTTTAATATTTAAACCTGTGTTTGCTGTCAAATCTGTAAAAATGACCTTGATATATAATTATATATATTATAAAAAAATCAGATTTATACTCGTTCGTAAACAATAGCCTGTATCAGAGATACGCTGTATTCTGGTGTTGTTACCGTTGGACAATGGCGTGTTAGTTCTATTACGGCAACCTAATGTGCTAAACACACTTTAGCTCATCATGTTTAAACACATACATATTATTTCATTCATAAAGCATGTGCTGCGCACTTATGTCACTTAGAGAGATAAACTGGTGAGTAAACACTTGAAAAGTCGGCCACCACTATCAGTTCACGAGTGGTTTCCGAATCAATTCTTAGGGGAAGTTAACCACTTCTGGTGCGTTAAAAGTACATTCCGCCATATTGGATATTTACATATTTAGTAAACAAGGTCGTAAAAGAATTATTGATTTAATACAATAAACGATTAATAACCGAGATTGCATCAGGCTATGCGGCGACACGTCATATTATGAATTAATAATGAATGGCGTAATGTTATGTCGCGTTTGCTCAGAAGAATGCGACTATATCACGAACATATCACGAATAAACTCGGGGGTAAACTGTAAAATGATCCATAATACTGAACGAACGTTTGGTGTTACTTAATTAATTATCAGTTACACTACGCCCTTTTTCGATCAATTAAAAACAATCCATATATTATTTTAAACTAAATGTGGAAATCTGATAACATAGCATGGTAATAGCAGACGCCTACCTCTACTATCATGTTAACATGCGCTAAAATAGCATATTATATTACAAAATATACTTATATTAACAAACAAAGGAAAATACAGTATGTACTATTATATAAAAGTCACGTTAAACACGTGCTTAAAACACATTCGTGTTAGTTCAGTATTATTAATGTTTATACATCACAACTATAGTAAGTGGAGCTGTAGTTTGTTTATAACGCGTTCAGACGTGGTTGTTGATATGACTTTCAACGTTTTATGTAACCGCAGCGGTGGTCTGGTGATAAAGCGTCAGCTTCGCATGAGAAAGTTGTGGGTTCGACTCAGGTCATACCAAAGACTTGGAAGATGGTAATAGATGCTTCCTTACTTGGCTCTCAGCATTTAGAGGATAGCTGTAGCTCTGGTCAGCCCTGTGTCAGTATATATATATAATGTGACTGGGTGGGGTGTCTAACTATGCGTCTGTCAGCTCTGGTCAGCCCTGTGTCATATATATATAATTTGACTGGATGGGGTGTCTAACTATGCGTCTGCGGCATGATAATGAGTGACAGTGCTTAGATGGCGTTTCAAGTAAACAACGTCCTGATATGACTGAAAAAATTGTTGAAAGCGATACTATTAAGCAGTCAGTAAGCACCATATAACAACAACATTGTTTTTATGTTGTAATACAATAAAAATCACTTCGCAAATTAAGGTCAAATTATACCCACTTTGGCTTAGCTTAGCAAAATACTAGAAACTAAAAATATGCAGGGCATATACTGATTTGGATAAAACGTATGTTGGTATTCTTATAACTGTGTACACTTAAATGTTTCACTTTAAGTATCTATTTAGTACACAACTTGTTATCACGTTTTTATCACTCTATGTTCATGCATCGCCCCTTCAAAGTTATTGCTACATTTCTTTTTCTTCTTATTTTCTATTTCTTGTACTTCTGATTTTTTTCTTTGTCAATATTTCTTCGTCATTAAGGTCTCTTTTTCACCACACCCCATTCCCAACCCCCACACGGCGTCCTCCCTTTTTCGCCATGATATTCTTCTTTTTCCCCCCTTCTTTTCGTCTCTCGGCTCCTTCTCCGCCTAATAATCAATCTTACCTTTATCATATTGTCCTACTTTCTGTCCATCATGTTTTTCTTTGCCCTTTTTTTATATAACAATATATTTTTTAAAATCGAATATTTGTGTCTTCAAAACACATTCAAGATAATACGCGTTTACATGCGTTTGGGCACGATCAGAGTTTAAACGTGTACTTTTGATCTACGTATATAGTCGCGTCGCATGTACATGTGTTCAATGTAATATAACCGCAAAGTGTTCTCTGATATTATTATTATCATATGTTCTAGCATATTTACCCAAATCACACCATGCACGTATACTATACTTCATACCTTTAAATCACGGTAATGGTGGCCTAGCAAATGAACCGTATATTCTAAGCCCTCCTGTGGGGTGATCAAAAGATAAATTAATTTTTTTTACCTTTCAAATTGAAATATTCGGCAATTTATACGCATAAACATATAGATAGAAGTTATTTTAAAGGTTTAAATGTCAGAGACGAGTTTTTGTCCTCTTAACATGTCGTATCTAGACACAGTTTTGTCCTCGTAACATGCCGTATCTAGACACAGTTTTTGTTCTCGTATCTGGACTCTGTTTAAATTTCTTATTTCATTTCTGTGATTGGTCACAGAAAGACACTGGATATCAGGAAGTTAAGTTTGATGTACATGTCCTTTTAAACAAAACAGAAGTCGTTATTTGATTCACACCACTATTATCTCCCTTGAGTACTCCCTATAACTTTAGTTCTCTTTTTTCTTCTTTTTTTAGGACTTTGTACTGCAGTAAATTATTTTCTCCTAGCATGTGTTAAATGGTCAGTATTTTAGAAATCACCACTGAAAATTTGATGCTGATACCAGCTTTCTGGACAAATCTGTGTCATTTCAGAATTGTTAGTTCGAACCGCATCGTGGGCGAATAGTTGACATATTATTACTCTGGAATTTGATAGGTCTCACAAAAGCATTTAATTTTAAAAAAATGGTCAAGGTATGCTGTTTTTCGTTTATAATTGCATATCTTGAACCAGTGCAGAATTTGAGCCCATGGTGCAGGTTTTGTTTTTTTCACTGTGTTTTGGACATAAATGTAACAATGGAGCCCTATGGGAAATGTAATAGTGGTATGAGACGTATAACTGGCGAAATAAGTTTGATAATTAGCCTAAGGCGCTATTATCTGACGATTACTTACCTCTTATCATTCTGGTCCTGGGTTCGAGCCCACTTACGGAAGGACGGTGGTTCTATACAGTTTCGTTCTGAGGGTTTCCTCCACCAATAAAACTGAATAAACCGTATACAACATGTTATGTGTTGAAGATGTTGTTCAATCCCATTCATAAAAGTTAGATCAGTTTTATAGTTTCACAAAAAGATTGTTTGTATGAATGTGCATTAACTGAAATAACGGGCGGCGATTTGAACTTACGGCACCTGGATTGATGTCAGACGCGCGTCCGACTGAGTTATACGGGCCCGTCTTTAAATGTTTTACAAATAGCGTGAAACCACATTTAAAATTTAACAAAATGTTCACGGATATATATTCTACAGTAGTTCAGACATAAATATATAGCCTTTTTATAGTTTGAATCTGACACAGGAACTCGATATTTAATGGGATATCGGATAGCAAACGCACTAATAATAAAAGTACAAGTGTCCCCACTTGTATTTAACTTCTTGTAGGTACAATAATGTCTCAAAGTTGAGTTTTGCCGCCATTGTTTATATTACAGACACGGTGCTGCCATCAGATATATCAGTGTACTTCCGGTGGTGGCACCAACTGCCGTTCTGCGGTGAACTAACCACGAGAACCTATATAACTAACCCCTCGTCCTTTCCTCATTATTACAGTATATTGTTTAAATTACAGTCGAACAAGTTTGATCTTTCTAGTACAAATTCATTTACAAAGACTTTGTTTAACTCGTTTGAACAATTACTTCTAATTGACAACAATAGATATGTACTGGGTATTATATACAATGTTTTAGTCAGGTTTGTTGTAACCGCCGCCTATATTTCAATGCGACGACCATTCATGTTCATATTGCCGAAATAAACTTGATTGAGTATAAACAGCAATGTTCCGGTCTCCCTACATCTTGGTTAGTACATTTGTGGCGCCGTTTTGACCCCTCTTTTCGGACATGTGATGTAGGGTTTTGACCCCTTTTTCTTTTGCATAATGCGATGTGGAGCTTTGACCCTCCTTTCTGGCACATAGTGTAGACTTTTGACCCCTTTTCAATCCGGGCTTCAATCCCCTCCTGCCTGGGGACTCCAGGCTAGGAACCTGTTGGCTTTTATTGTTAATGAAATCCAAGAGCTTATGCCATTGTGTAGACAAAGTTTTATTATATTAAATGTAGAGTTCTGACCCCTATATAATTTGTTTGAATGTAGAGTTTTTACCCCAAAAGCTAAGGCTACGACAGGCTTACGATGTAGAGTTTGTGTTTATGTTTTGAAGTTTACAGGGCACATATGTACCCATTTTCAGGTCACACCTTCAATTACTATAATCAATTAGGCTTCAACACCATATACATGAAACGAAAGTTTGTAAACATTTTCATAAAATATTTTATTAATAATCAGTTCAATTAAACACTTTTTTCTTACAATAGCTGTTTAGATAAAAATAACTTGGCATATAGCATATGTGAAAGCAGGTTTTACAAGAAATTGTCAAGGTGTATTTGAAGATAAAAAGTAATAAATATAATTAAACTTGATGTTTTAAAAAATAATTTCATAAAAATCAGCCCATAACACATTTAAACATTAAATACATATTACATCTATGTATATACTCAGTAACTTAATAACATATGTATATATGTCACTGATATACCATTTCCAATTTTGATATTTTGAAATACTGCACAACTTGAGATTAAATAGTTGGCAACCGGAACGGAAGGTATTATTGTCTATCCAAACCTAAACTGGTTTATATTACAAACACAATATTTTCACATCAATTTTAAATCTAGAGACACGTGTATTGTGCTTGTTCTGTGATATATATAGATATCAGTATAACGATAAATACGTATAATAGATATAATCTTCCCACGATACCACGCGTATAAAAACATTTTCATTCATAAAACCGTACCGGAACTTAATCCTTGCACTGTTGAATGTTCTGAACCGATCGTGTGACATACCCGCCACAATGGCCGCCCTACCCGCCACAATGGCCGAGATCACCGGATCTAGAAACTCAGTCACGACGCTATCAGTTTTATAATTCAATTTAAGTTTTATGAGTACAGGCGTTTCGTATAATAATAAAGATGTGCATGATATATATCACACAATGCTTAATTGGTGTTTTGGGGGCTCATGTTTCGTCCTATTTAATGTGTTTGGCTTTTTGTAGGCACGACTTTGGTGTGCCACATGATACAATGTGCCCACCAGTATTTCAACTTCTGAAAACTGAACAATTGGACGAGTAAAGCAAACATAGTTTTAAGATGACAAATAACACAAAATCCATACTTCACTCTCTCTCTCTCTCTCTCTCTCTCTCTCTCTCTCTCTCTCTCTCTCTCTCTCTCTCTCTCTCTCTCTCTCTCTCACGCATTATTTGTACATCTGTCCACGTGAGCAAGTAATTGGGGTTCAGGGGCTATGGATTCGGCTAAAGACAATGGTTAGAACTGGTTAGAATATGAATGCCGCTTAACCTTCATTTTAAGGTTAAAAAGCAGCTTTTTAAGAGTTCCTTATCCAAAACATATTAAAACGTTTGTCATTCTATCCATCTATCAGTAGTAACGCCGGTAACAAGTGAGACATAGACATTGACAAGTTGTAAAATACAGACGTCAAGCGTGTGAAGATTCACAATTACATCAAATATAACACAAAAAATAGATAATCATCTTTCTCCACCCCCTACCCTCTCTCTCTCTCTCTCTCTCTCTCTCTCTCTCTCTCTCTCTCTCTCTCACTTTCTCTCTCTCACAGCATCGCGCCCAGGATCGGAGGGGCGTTGGTTCGATCCTCCGCTCCGGCTTTATGCGGTGTCCTTTAGCAAGACACTTTATCTGCAAAAGCATAATGCTTAGTACTGGTTTTTCCCACACAAAATTCGAACGTCATATGTCTAAGTTGTAATAAGTTGTTTCACAATCGAATTAAAATAAACAAGTTTAACTAAGCGTGACCTTTATTGACACACTTTACCCTATCAACGATTTCTAAACGAAATATCGGCTTTATTTCTAGAAATAAACGTCTGGCGAGCATTCTAAAAGAACGGGATTCAAGGACCATCGATTTGGCCAGTTAACAAAATACCCGAGATATAATATCCGAGATATAGTTACTGTGACATCAATGAATATTCAATGAATTCAATGTATTTCCTATTCAAATTGTGAAGTACTTACAGAAGTCAGGGGTGTTATGCAATCGGGGGAAATATCTGCATGGAGAGTGGATAAACGCAGCTTGTTATAGAGTAAAGTATAACGCAATAAAGTAGTCAGCTTACGGAGAAACTCGTGACGTGCGGATCGAAGGGGCGGGGGCGGGGTGGGGTGTTGGGTATACGTCGCGGAGTATAGGTACGTTTCAAACTATCATATAAAATCTTTGGAACACAATAATTATGTGTGTGCATTTAAATCGGATAACGTCTACCTTTTGAATTAACACGTGTGCGGCATGGTGTGGCACCCCCACCTCGCAAAAATCAACATTCGCAGATTCACGTATCTGTGTGACGTTTTTTACTTACGTAATGGCTCTGGTATGTGTAACCCTCCCCCCCCCCCCCCCCCTCACCCCCCCCCCCCTTTACCTCAAATCCTGGATCCGGCCTTGATATCAACAGTTTACGTACATTTATACAGTGTTCACATCCAATCAATCGCCGCTTGTAAATCCAAAAAATATTCAAAAATATGTGTCTTGTAGAGACGAAAGCAAGATGACACAATATGGATGACATCGAGAAGTTAAAATAACAAATATAAATTTATCGTTTTAAGTTACAAGAGCACATACTTTGTTTTGAGAAAAGCACCTAATTATTCAAAACAATACAAATATAAACAATGTTCCTTATAATATTCAGTTTGAATATCGTGTTATTTCTGGTATCCATGTTTGACTCCAAACCTGAAGAATATACTTCACCAACATGTCTCATATTTGACCTGAACATTTTAAACAGTTTTTTTTTTTAAACTGGTTATCAGGGATGTTCTTATTGATCGCCGCACTTTGAACTGGTCACTTTTGCAAGCAACACGTCGGAGGTTTGACCGGAAACTTGACGACACACGAAGTTTTCTATATACTAAAATTTCACTTGCGCATGTATTACAGACACTAGGGGTTATACGTAAAATGTCTTCAGTCTGCTGTGTTGAGCGATCTCGGAACCAACTCTCCGACCATTGCCTCACAAAAAAACAACCGTTACCCCAAGAAAACACTTGTTTAGAAAGTCTCCATTTCACCTGGTCTTAGTGACCATGACATTGTAAGTGTTGAGTCTAACCTTAAACCAAGACTGCGTTCTTACTAAGTTGTCATGGTAAGTTGGTACAAGACCTCTGGAATGAATTTACAGAACACCTAGACAAATTCCAATCTGAATATGTGCCATCCAAGTTACTAAGAGGTAAGAGGTCGCTACCCTGGATCACACAGGACATAAGGCGGGCAATAAGAAAACGTAACAGGCTCTATGACCGTTTCAAGCGTACCAAATGCCCCAAAACCAGAAGTCAACACATCTGATGGAGGCACGTTGTCAGAAGCAAAATACAACTGGCACATAGTAAGTATTTGGCGGATTTACTAGGCATGAAGACCCTGAAAATAAAAAGGTTAACACTAAGCGTCTTTTTACCTACCTAAAGAGTGTTAGGAAGGACAGTGAGGGCATCGCAACACTACAATCCGAAGGCAAGCTTCACTCAGACACCATTGACAAAGCCAACATACTCAATAGACAGTTCCAATCAGTGTTTTCAGCTAGAAACCCAATGAATAGCGATGGCATAGCAACAAAACCCGGTAACAATATCACCATGCCTGACATAGACATAACCACTAACGGGGTCCTGAAGCTATTAGGTAACCTCGACCCCACCAAAGCTGCTGGTCCAGACAGGATGAACCCTTTGGTGCTGGAGGAATTAAGATTGGAGAATGCACCAATCTTAAAGGAAATTTTTCAGCTTTCATTGGAACAATGCCAAGTACCAAAAGAACGGACGACAGCAAACGTGACACTACTTTTTAAGAAGGGAGACAGGTCAGTCGCGGTTAATTACCGCCCAATTGCTCTCACCTGCATTCTTTGTAAGGTGCTTGAGCATATAGTAGCCTCAAAGTCAAGCATCTGAATAAAACAACAAACTAAATGACATGCAGCATGGTTTTAGAGAGAAAAGATCTTGTGAAACACAACTTGCTATACTAGAAGAGGATTTGGCAAAATGTTGCAGCGAAGGTTAGCAAGCAGACCTAATTCTCCTAGACTTCAGCAAGGCATTTGACAAGGCTAACCATGAGAAAATGCTTCACAAACTCAAATCCTATGGAATCCAAGGTAACGCTCTACACTGGATATGAGCATTTCTCAGTGACCGGACACAGACTGTAGTTATTGAAGGTGAGGAATCTGATAAAAATGAAATCACTTCAGGAGTACCCCTAGGGTTCTGTCTTGGGTCCTATCTTATTCCTTGCTTACATTAATGATCTGCCTGAAAGTATCACCTCACAAGTAAGGCTATTTGCAGACGATACAGCTGCATACCTTACGATCAACGATGGAAAGACAGACAATCAGACTTTACAGACTGACCTTGACAAACTTCAGAGATGGGAAGCCTTGTGGGATATGGAATTCAAGTTGTCCACATAACAAGGTTGGAAAAAAAAACCACAAGGTACATACTTCATGGACAGGTTCTAAAGACAACTGAGAATGCTCGCTATCTTGGTGTAGACATCTCGAATAATTTGTCATGGAATACCCACATAGACAGAGTTGCAGCCAAGGCCATCAGCACCCTAAGCTTTGTCAAGAGGAACATCAAGGTAAAGTCCCCCAAGATTAGAGAGTGTGCCTACAAAACCTTGATCCGCCCCCACTTAGAGTATGCGAGTACCATTTTTGACCCCCACATCAGGTCCAATATCGACAAACTTGAAAGAGTTCAGAGATTTGCAGCACGCTGGAATGATTATTCCCATTAATCCAGTGTTACTGACATGTTAGAAAGACTGGGTTGGAGAACCTTAGGGCAGATGTGCGTTTATGCCTCCTTTACAATTTTTTTGTTGAGTTGGTCGCTATCTCTATACCTCATTACTTTGAAGCTAACCACCGGGTATCAAGATATTGTCACTCTATGTCTTTCAAACAGAATCAAACAAGGGTTGACTGCTACAAGTATTCATTCGTTCCCCTTACTATAGTACAGTGGAACTCGTTACCTGCAGATGTTGTACTCCTGCAAGACTTTGATTCATTCAAGCTTGCAGTTAGCCAGCTACAGCACACTAAACCATGAGCATTTTGAGTTTGTTTTTAATCTTTTTATATCTTGTCGAGCAATTTTAACACCTTTTAAACTATTTTACCCTTTTTTTTTCCTTATTATGCTTTATTTTTATTTTTTCTATTAATATAAGACACGACGCGCAGCTTTCCGATAATGCCTGTGAAGGTGTGTGGCAAAATATAAAGATAGATAGAAAGGCGTTGTGAAACACTGACGAGTTTGGTATACTTGAACTATTGCAGCGTGAAGATAAGATTTTGCAAACGGAACATCGCTCGGCCATTTCCGTAAACGTTCGAAATAATACGGAAATGACCGAGCGATGATCCGATTGAAGATTTTGTAGATGAAAACTAGAACAGTAACTTGACTGTCGCTGATCCTCGGATGACCTTGATTCTACCATATAACAATAAATGTATTTATTATTGTACATAAATAGATTTCGACCTGCCGATTGCTATCGGATATATATATACATACCATTCATTGATAATGTAACAATGCACATGTAAGGCCAATGCCTTTCCCGTGGCTATAGCCAGTTTTGATTCTGACCTACCAGACATTTATCTTTATTGATCTAATGATCGATATACGTTGAATAGACAAATAGTCTATAATTGATAAACTAATTATTACACGTTTGGTATGTATACATATATATATATATATATATATATACAGTGCCCCAAGGTGTCACTCAAAAGTATGTCTATAAGACAAATGGTCTTGGAAATGGTGTCAAGAAAAAAACGCTTCAGAAATTCATTTTTTTTATTTCCAATATATACTAATAAAGCTATATAAGCCTATAACCGCAGCGGTGAGTTCGTCGATTCGATCCCTGGCTGGGTCATAACAAAGACCTAAAAATGGTACTAGAAGCTTCATGGCGCTCTGCATTTGGAGGATAGTTATAGGTCTGATCGGCCTGGTGTCAGTATAATGTGACTTGGCGGGGTACCAAACCGTGTGTTTTCGGCATGATACTCCAGTGTGGCATTGCTTAAAATACTGTCTCC